>MU400052.1:0-37374 GCA_022578945.1 Hypoxylon fuscum
TTTAAATAAAAATTTAAATATTATAATAAATAAAATAATAATTTTATTTATAATTAAAAATAAAATAAATATATATATATATAAATAAATAATATCTTTACAACCGGTAATACTTTACTTTTATATAAGAAACCCATACAATCGGAAATACCTTAGGTATGGCTTTAATTAAAGCATGATACGCTAATTAATACACAGTACTGTCAAATGCGATAGGCGAAAGATAGAGAAGCCAGCACTAGTACTTGTAAATTCTAAATTCTAATAAGCAAAGCCAGCACATTTAACGCATCTGACCGCTAAATATTAACCCTCCACTACTCTGTCATTCCTCAATTCTCACCCATTTATCCATCCATCCATCCAAAAACACACACACACACACACTTCTCATCTACATACGCATCAATTCTTTGTTAACGCCACCCATTTCCATCTCTCGCTGCAACAATCTCGACCGTGAATACTTTTATTTCGCATCATCGAGTCTTTGCAAAGAATACTCAAAAACCTTTGCTCTCCATTTCGGAAGAGTCTTTTGACGCGTCTCAATACTAACGTTGGAAATATTCCACTTCGTACAGCTTCGCTTTGCCACGAACCAATTTGACCCAAGATGTCTTCCTGGGCAGCCCCACCGCCTGGCGTCCAGGCACCTTCATATTCTTATCCGTCAACTATGAGTACGTACACTACCTATCTTCTCGCTTCCTATGTATGTTTGTATCATTCTGGCTAACTTGACTCCCTCCTAGATGGTGCTTATACCGCAGTCCCAGTTCGTGCCAACTTCGGTGGCCAAGTGTACCAAACTCCGTCTCAATATTCCTACCCCGGTCAAGCTAATGCCTCACAATCATCGCCTGCAACTACGCCTGCAGACTCGCAACACCAGCAACAGAAGTTTGACTGGCCTGATTCGGTTCGCAGCTACGTGCGACGTTCTTTCCAGACTTCGAATCTAGACCCTAGTGTATCCCGTGAGGACATGGAAGCCCAACTGAAGGAGACCATTAGATACACTCAAGAATGTGGAACCATGCTCGACACCGATTGGGATAACTTGCCCCTCCCGCAAACCATAATCAAGACCGAACGCCAACGGGCGCTAATGCAAGCAATCGTGCCCCCAACCATAGCAGCCGCAGCTCCCAACGGTTTCTCTACTGTCTCTAACCCCAAGAAGAGAAAGTCATCGGACCTCAGCGTACCCGACCAGATCAACAGTCCTACCGTACCGTGGCGTAGCGCCAAGGGACAGTCTCTAGGAGATCGCGTTTCCAAGCCGACGATGGACGGCCCCCTACCAGGAAAAAGTAAGTTCCAGAAGAATGCCGAGAAGCGACAACGTCGCGGCGACGGCGGCTACCAGTCTACCTACCGATCCCCGACCCCGGAGCCCCCGAAAGGACCCATCGTTGGACTTAATGAATCTCTAGAGAAACAGTACTTCCGCTTGACTGCTCCTCCTAAGCCAGCGGATGTACGACCTGAACGTGTTCTGCACCAGACTTTGGACCTTCTCAAGAAGAAGTGGCGAAAGGATGCCAACTACCAGTACATCTGCGACCAGTTCAAGTCGTTGCGCCAGGATCTGACAGTACAGCATATCCGAAATGAATTCACCGTATCCGTGTATGAGATCCATGCTAGAATTGCCCTGGAGAAGGGCGATCTTGGTGAGTATAACCAGTGCCAGACTCAGCTACGTGCTCTGTACAAGGCTGGTCTGAAGGGCAATCCTGTCGAGTTCAAGGCCTATCGTATCTTGTATTTCATCCATACGGCGAACCGAACGGCGTTGAACGACGCCATCGCAGATCTAACCGCAGTAGAGAAAGAGGAGCGACCTATCAAACACGCGCTGAGCGTGCGCTCAGCGCTAGCCCTGGGTAATTACCACAGATTCTTCCAGCTTTACCTTGACGTCCCGAATATGGGTGCGTATCTGATGGACATGTTCGTCAAACGTGAACGACTTGCTGCCCTTGCAGTTATTTGCAAATCGTAAGTGCTGTTACTGATTTGTACCATGATTATCCGCTAACATGACCACAGAATCAAGCAAGACGTGAAGCTCCGCTACGTCACCGAAGAGCTCGCCTTCGAGTCCGACGCTGAAGCTGCACAGTTCATCATCGACTACAATGGTCAAGACTTGCTCCTAGAACGTGATGACCATATTGCCTTCCTCACGGCGAAGGCTGGCCAGCTGTTCCAGACAGCTCGAGTGGCGGCATTCCGTCGAGTCGACCTGAAAGGCCAGATTTGATCCATCTTTCCAACCTCTTTTTCATACCCTTTTGTTTTTTCTCTCTACGACACGACATCCTCTATCTCTGGCCACTCCGTGACTTGCAACGATCATCATACATACAACACTCCCTCGTAGAATCCCTTTTGACGTTGCAGTGGAAGATGATACCGAGAGTCGGCTCTGGGCATCAAACTTTGAATTTCCACGAGTGTGAATGTGGTGACTCAATCGCCATGCGTCACTTTCTCGATCGGTTTCTTATGGCCTCCTGGGTCATGTCTACGGATACCCATGCGTTAACATTTCAATCACAGCAAACGGCGGCGGTCTGAATTTGCATAGGTGGCTGCTGGAATCTTCGATAAGGAGGTCGGAGTTTTGAGGTTGGTGGACCAAGTTGGAGAGATGGTTCTCTACTGGACACCAATGCATGGCATGATGTTTTGCGGCGTTAGGAAAACATGGTACTAGGCCGAGTGACCTAGTTACGTACGTAGTGACCCCGATACCCCCTCCAAAAGTAATACATGTACATAGCAAGGTCAATGACTACGATATATCTTCGCTGAACATGTTCTCGTCTCTGGTGTGTTACCATGAATACGACTCGGCCATTCTACCGCCTAGAGTTTAAGCCGTAACTCACATCCGCCTTTAATGACCTGGAAATCCATAGTCCTACATTAATGACGTGCTCTCGGTCTACCTGATCAGAGGGTGCGCTTATTTTTTCTGCATAACATCTCCGTCTTGTGGTCGTTTTTCGGGATGTCATTGTCTTTACGAACAGGTCCACCAGAAGGCATTGTCTAGACCGAGAGGAGAGCTGACGGAGATTTTACAAACCTAAGACATGCAGCTATCGTATTGTCTTATCCCCACCTGATGCGAGCTGGCAGGCTGGTTAGCTACCTAATTTACCTTCACACTTAGGCAAGACGTGGTACGGCCTGAGACAGAGCAGAGCAGAGCAGGCCGAACTCTGACGAACTGGATTGATCTGCGGGCCTTCCCGTAGGTAGCAGATATGCACAACCCGCGCCATGTCAAATTGCGTTTGTGCTTCGGGAAGTCGCACAGACGTGATGCGAAAATGATCGCGGCTCCCGGCTGCGGAATTCTTCCCTCTTTGCTTTCCTCCTTCCCTGCCGGGATCTTTGCCCGACTCGGCCTGCCCCCGTAAAATGGTTGGGTGAAGTACGATATTGGTGTATCTTCGATCGATTCGTGCGACAAGAGGGTAGTCCATTCTGGATTTGCTTCTTCTCGTGATAAGTCGTATCTGAATTTTGAGAAGCTGAAGTTTTCTAGGTACCCAAGTCAAGAGAGTAGGACATGCGGTGGAGTGTGGTCAAGGCCAACCGGTGAACCAAATCTCTTGGCGTGGATATCTCGAGGGGAGCACCCTGGTGGCCTGATTATCTGCATCACATGCAAGAACAAGAAATCTAGATTTACAATGATGGTTGCGGGGTGATCCATGATGTGCTGCCTACCCTTAACGGGGTTTTGCGAATCGTGACATGGACGGGCCGTCGTCTTAACGTCGTCGATTTTGTTTCAGTCCTATGTCTAGTTTCATGATGCTTGGCAATCACCTCCGGGAAGGGATGATCCGATCTCTGTGCATGAACTACCGAACCTGCAGAGTGTTTTGCGATTTGAAATACTCTCCCTATTTTCCGATTTATCTTCTACATCTAGGAGCTTTCTATAGATATAATTAGTCTATTCCGGAAGAGTCCCGGGAGGGGAGCACGGTTGGCCGGTCTATGGTCCGGAGGAGGGGCCGTCGTTGCATACATGTATGTGCAGGTATGGGTAGGGAATTAGAATAGAGGTACCTACCTAGATAGTAAATGATATGCAGCTGTCATGTACGTCATTTGGTACCGATATCTTTATTAGTTAGGTTTATAACAGCCCACCTGCCAAGAAAAATATTCAAGAGTGCCTACCAAACGTAACAATATACGTGAAACTCGATGACGGGAAGAGATAGAAACCTGGATGTCTCCTATATAAAGGACGCCGCTGCCGTTTCCAGTAGGTAACTCCAATTGTGGCATAGCCGTCAGAATCCTTAGACTTGAGGCGTCAGCCAACGGTAAGCCATCGTGTACCAATGGGGCGGCATTGCATGCCTATTATAGTAGCAGGCATGACACCCTGAGCTAGGCGCGTAAAGGGTGAGAGCCGCGCGTGATGCAATATACATACTTCTACCGTGTTTCAAATTTGCCCTGCACATTCTGTAGTTGCATTTAGGGGACTATTTCTAAAGAATGCCACCAAGGCATTGTTAGATTGTTCTACCTGTAGACTCTGACTTCGGGGAGTTGACAAGCCTGACGGTAATAAGTTAGACATGTTTAGAACCCTACATGTATAACATGATACGTCCTGTACATCGTGCTTCTAGAAGGCCATATGTAGACAATAGCAGAAGAGATGATGTAAGTTCTCGGGCACCCTAGTGGATTTTAGTGCCAATGGACAGTTCCACTCCAACAATTTATACGTGAGTTGCCAATGCATGCTGCAAGGTACGATTCTTGTGTTGGTTAAGGATCTTTCCGGCCCTTAAAGTATGCAATGGATGCACAAGGGAGGTGGTCCCTGAGACTTTGGGCACCGTAGTCGAAGCAGGGTTATACTCGTCCGGCATAGAGCACGGCATCCCCGTCCGAATGTGTGTGCACCACGATCTTCCAATGGTCACGATCATACGCTTGTGAGCCATTACATGACTAGAATGAAAAGCATGATCTGTATTTCGTTTCGTACATAGCTATTACCTATGTAGGTTTTCGTCGACGGGTTACAGATGGCGCTACCTATACGCTAATATATAGATCACAATACCTAAACCATTGACAATGGCAGCCCGAAGCTACCTGTTTTCGACTTGAAGAACTAATTTGGGCCACAGTCCATCAGACTGTTTGGTTATTGGTGTATTCCTCTTCTACAACTTGGAAGCCCCAGCCCTGGTGTGATTGACAAGCAAACAGCCAAGCAGATTGATCAAGACGCACTCTTCTGGTATGTTGATCCTGTTGGAGTAATGCACGATCTCTCACAGTCAATGCGATTTTATTAAGATTAGAGGGGCAGAGGGGAATAGGTGCTATGTAATAGAGAGGTGGCGGGGAGGGGTTGGAGGGGCAAACAAGATACCTATCGATACCACTGGAGGAAAAATTAGTTACAGGCCTCCAGAACTTCATTAATGCTATGTATCTGCACTCTTCTAGTACATGCATGCCCCAGCATTCGCCTTGGTTTCTATGGAATCGGGTCTTTTCTTCTGACCTGAGTCTCCACCGTGGGATTGATTACCTGCTTTAAAAGCTCCAGCCGTTCTGCCGTCTCCCTTTAATGGATTGCTTCCCCATTATTTGAATGCAATTAGTGTACCTAAAAACGTAATCGATTGTAGAGTACGTAGGTACCTAACCATCCCCATACCAAAAAGCATGCATTGAAGGCAAGGCAGGCATGGCTGGCACGCCTGCACGTTTATTAATCGAGGGGTGGTCAACTTACAACTTACAAACCGCAAACCGCAAACCCCCGGGCGCGCACACCCCCCTGGAAACCCATACCCATACCCATACCATACCCTTGAACTCAGCCTACCAATGTCAACGTCCAATGTGCCAATCTGCTAACGCCCGACTCAATATATCCCACTTTTTCGACGTTTCCACCCTCTTCTCCTAGCCAGTCACTCATCCTCCCCACCCATCCTGGTTAAGCGCAAGCAGTTACATAGTATTGCAAAAATCCAGCCAGTCCGAGCCTTCTCCTACTCCTCCTTTGTCCTTCTGACACCTCTCAATCTTTTTTAGATTCGACAGTTTTTGTATCAGCTTCGACGACGACAAGGCGACGATTACACTGACGATTAAAAGACGGTACGATTATCAGGGCAGCCAAGGAATAAATTCGTTGTGCGTGTGCTATTTACATAGTACGCATGTCGACTTAAAAGGACAGACATAAAATTGATACCCGACTGATTGTGGCTGAGTTGGGACCAGATAAAGAAAAGGCAAACTCAGGAAGAAAGGAATAACGATTAAGAAGGGATACATACAGCAGTCTATTAACTACGGAAAAAGGAGACGATCGCAGTCGGTTACTTTACTCATATCCGGACTGCAACGATTATTCAGAAAGCCGTAAAGGGCCAAAGCTTTCGATAATTTCAACTTTTTTTTTTCCCCGTCGCGAAAGAGGTCTTACCGTTACGCACACCTCACTCAACCTAGTCGGCTGAATCTCCACGGATTTTCCCCCCCTTCGCTCTCTTTTCGCTACGCGCCTATTACACGTCGTCGCACTGATTGAGACGTCCTGTCAAACAAGACCATAGGACTACAGGACCGCAGGAGTGGTGTAACTGTGCCTGAACCTTGAGGATAGCCAGTCTGCCATCTCCTTGGCCTGCGCCCACTCCTCCTTGGATCCTCCTTCGCGCCTCCGCCTCCTTTCCATCTCTACTATCTCGATAACTCGCGATCCACAAGCCTCCGGGCCTGTACAACCATGAAGGTGCGCCATTAAACCCAAAGACTTCCCCTTCTGTTTGTCTTGAGTCATTCTACGATTGTCCTTCCCCCTTTCTGCTAGACATGCCTTTAAATGTACTTGATTACCGGTCGCAATTATATCGCGTTCCCATTTCAACCGCGATCCGGTCGCATCCCCTGGTACCGCTGCTAACGTTATGCGCGCTATCCAGGCTTTAAGAAGATCCATCAAAGGCGAAAAGGATAGGCCTCAGGTGTCTATCTCTCCCAAAACCGCCGTCGCCATTGTCCCGCCGAAAAAGGTCAGTACCATAACATCCATCTTTCCTGATATTCCATTCGTAGACCTAGCCCGCTTTTGGTCCTCTTCGACACAACGCTGATGCCCGAGATACTCGCAGGTCATCCGAGCCCTCTACGACTACGAAGCAACGTCTTCACAAGAGCTGAGCTTTTCGCGCGGCGACTTCTTCCATGTTATTGGTCGCGAAAATGACACGGACTGGTATGAAGCATGCAATCCAGCCCTTCCCGATGCCCGGGGTCTCGTTCCTGTGGCATTCTTCCAAGCACTTGGACGTACCGAGAGAGACAGTGGCCAGTCTGATCCGGGTAACCCGTTGGGCTTGAAAAAGGACGACCACGATTCCGGCTTTTCCGAGACCAACCCGTCAACGGTACCCCCAACCCCAGCGCTGAGTCAACGTAGCTCTAAGTCGGTTGCAAAGAACGGCGCCATGGTATACGGAATCGTCATGTACGACTTTCAAGCAGAGAGAGCCGATGAGCTAGAGGCAAAGGCGGGCGAGGCGATTATAGTAATCGCACAATCCAATCCCGAGTGGTTTGTCGCCAAGCCGATTGGTCGTTTAGGCGGCCCCGGTCTCATTCCCGTCTCGTTTGTGGAGATTCGAGACATGTCGACCGATACGGCTGTACCGAATCCTCAAGACGCCGTGAGACGAGCTGGTGTACCGCGCGTCGAGGAGTGGAAGAAGATGGCTGCCGATTACAAGAACAGCAGCATTACTCTAGGCAAGTTTGAAGCTGGCGGCCCACCAGGTTTAGAGCAAGGCATGGAACGCATGAGCTTGCAACCGGGTGCAAGTCGCCAGAGTCAACAGCAGAGTCCTGGACTCGTAAGCCGCAACCCAGCTATAAGATTTACGCGTTGACAGATTCTAACATGCGTTTTGCAGCAACAGCAGTACTCACCACAGGCTCAGCAGCAGCGAAACACGGTGCAGCAGAACCAGTTTGCGTCCAAGTCCACCTCTCAACTATATGCGCCCATTTCAGCCCGGATACCACGGTATTGCTTCGCCGAGGACAAGTACTGGTTTGTCATCGAAGCAACCTTGGAGGACGGCCGGCACTGGGAGCTTTCGCGTTATTACGAAGACTTTTACGATTTCCAAATCGCCCTGTTGACTGAATTTCCAGCCGAAGCTGGGAACACTGGCGCGCAGAAGCGGACGTTACCATATATGCCCGGTCCTGTTAACTACGTGACCGACGCTATTACGGAGGGCCGACTACACAACCTGGACGCTTATGTGAAGAATCTTTTGGGACAGCCGGCCTATATCTCCAGGTGCAACCTGGTAAAGCAGTTCTTTGCGCCGAGAGAGGGCGACTACGAGATTGATCCCCCTTCAAACGGCGACGAATACAGGCTGTCTGGCGGCTCGCGTTCATCCGTCGATTCGCCCAGGGATGGCAACTCGCGTCAATCCTCGAGGAACAACCTAAACGGAAATGGATACTCTGGATTATCGGCAGCCCCTAGACAAATGCAGAATGGACAGTCGCAGGTGACCCGGCAAGCGTCGTCACTCTCCCAACCCTCGCAGACGTCGTTATCTCCAGGGATAGGCCCGGGAGGACCGTCACTGAAAGTCAAACTACACTTCAACGACGACACGTTCCTGATACGTGTACCGTCCGATACCAACTTCCAACAGCTATATGAGAGAATCAGAGAACGAACCAAAGTTTCTAGCGCCGACCAAATTCAACTTTTCTACCGAGACGAGCAAAGCGGTGACAAGCTCAGTCTCATTAGTAACAATGACCTCAACTATGCCTTGGAGCACAATGAAAAACTAGTCATATTCGTTGAGCAGGTATAGAGCATCACAGAAGGTCGACCCCCCCTGAATATTTCCATTGCACATTATACCCCTTATACTCCGTTCTATAGCATTTACGTCGACCGCTCAGTAACCACTCTCGAATTTCCCGGCGTAACCCAAATCTCGACAAATCTAGTCTATTACTACGGCCTAGACGTCTTAACCCTACCGATATACGGACACGAGTGTTCTTCAGCTGAGCAGCATTTGTTGGTGTGATGCTGTCTAGTGGGACAAATACTTGAGGCAGTACCTTGAGGTAGTAGATACCTATGACCTAACGGCTGTTCGGACTGAGTACTTTGTGGCTGCCTAATGCATTCTTTTCTTTGCCATGAGCACTTATTCGCATTTGGCCTTTTCTTTTCTATTCTTTTTTAAAAAACTTTTGTTAACATTCCGGCCCGGTTCGAAAACGGCATTCATAGGACGTCGTCTTTTTTATTCTTCCATCTTCGAGTTCTCTATACGGTATACCTTACGGTTCGGCGTGGATATGGATTGCTTTCTCTAACCGGAGCGGTTTTCGTTCGGACATTTTACTTGCACCCAAATTCCCAGCTGCTTTTTTGTCACATTCTTCTAAGGCTATTGTCTACTGGACGGCGAGTGTGTGGATGCGACGACGAGATGGGATGATGGAACATGCATGTACGACGCAGGTATCAAAACGGGTGAGAGGCGTCCAGTAGCAGTCGGATATGACATACCAAGGCCTTACGGGGGATGGTCTGGGGCTTCGATTTTAGGGAGAGTAGGTAGGGACTTCGAATAGATATCCCTGGACAAGTGGACCAGGAGGCCGTGAACCAAGCAAAGGAGGTATTCGAAGAATAGGCGAAGCCACGCGAGGGCATGATGATGCTCGGCTCGAGGTACTTCTGTTATAGCTTCAGAGGAATGAAACGGAATGCCGATTGAAAGACTTTATTTCCTCTGAATTCAGTGATGGCCTTGCCGTGCATACCTACCGCGTAGTTTACCTGTCTAACCGGTTTTCGTTGGGTAGAGTTGCTATGTGCATATAAAACTCCCCGTCGATCTACCTACCTACCTATGTAGTAAGATATATATTTCATAGAATCGACAGTCAGTAAACGATTTTTAATCTATCTGTATGCAATACTCATTATTTACATGTAGGTATGTTGCTTCCTGGTATCTACATACATAAGTAGGTTAGGTACCTAGGATTTGAAGGAGGGGCAGGATTTGATCCTCTTAGGGCGATTTGCATACGTCTAATCGGTGCCTAAGGTACCTATCTACCTAGTGAAACGACAGTGGGGTTGTTGGCAGTGGTAGAAGGTGGAACTTTAACGCATAAAAACGGTGTCAAGACCTTCAATGCAATGAGCAGGCGCGTACTAGGGTTGCTTATGCGGTTTTGACCTATGGACCCACCACGGACCCACGGATCGATTGGCTGAAAATTGGTGGTGGCCCCTGTCGCCTCGATACCCGACAGCCGGTTTTGCACGGTTTTGCAGCAAAAAAGGGCGGCTGTCTTATTATTTCTCCTCCTTTCATTACTTAAAGCACAAGCTTGCCCCCTTTACAACCAAAAACCCGCTGTCAAGGTTCGTTTACGCGATTAGACCTTAGAGGAGCGATATTCATTGAATCAATCGATTCAGTCACAATCATCCCATCACCAATACGCAATTATAGACCTAACCAATCTAAAAGACCTAAAAGCTGACTACGGTCTTTTTTCATCATGTCGGACGTTCCCGCCGCCCCCGACACTCCCACCGGATCTGTGTCCGGCACGCCCAAGGAGCGACATTCTCTCACTCTCGATCAACGACGCGCCCTTCGACGATGGGCTCATTCTCAGACGACGCGACCTTCGCACAAGGCGTGCATTGAATGGTTCTTCAGCCAATACGGCCAAAACATCAGCCAGTCCACCATCAGCCATTCCTTGTCGCCCAAGTACGCGCGTCTGGACAACGACAATCAATTCAGCGGTTCTCGTCTGCGCTTCGGCAATTGGCCCGACGTTGAGAAGCTCGTTCTTCTCTGGCACGGCCAGGTGGTCGCGTCCGGTCGCAATCCTTCTAACGAAGAGCTTGCTGATAAAGCCAAGTCTATCTTTCAGCAGCTGCCCCGTTACAAGGACGAGAACCCTCCGGAGTTCTCCCCAGGCTGGATCCATCGATTCAAGAAGCGCTACGGCTTGCTTATTAGGCGCCAACGCCGCCACGGCACTGCATCCAACCCCGCAGATGACATTCCCTACCTTGTTGACGCTGTCCCACGCTTCATGACTATTAGTTCCGAGACCAGCCCTGCAGCCATTCGTGACGCTGTTCTTCGCGTCGTTGGTGTCGAAGCTAGTCTCTCCACGTGTGCTCGCGTCCGCGATGAAGTGATCCGTCGTCTGGAGAATCCTGACCCGCAGCCCCTTCCCACCCTTGCTGGTGCACCGGTCAATTCAGCTGAGCCCGCTGCATACACTGGCAACGAGGACCCCGAGGTTGTCCTCCAGAACGCCCTGCGCGCCATGCAGCAAGAAGAAGAGGATGCCGAGGCCGAGGCTGCCGCCGTCCGTGAGCAGCGTGAGCGACAGGACCAAGGTCTGCCTCCTATTGCACCCGCTCTGCAGACACCCACGAACCCAGGCCAGCGAACCGGTGCTAGATTCACCCCCGCCGGACCCGATGAGAGCTCCCTCACCCTGACTCCCATCTCGAGTGGACAAAATCTTGGTGGAGCGGACCGACCTCTTCGATGCCCCTTCTGCGTCAACCAGCGCATGCTCCGCACCGTTAAGGAAGCTGTGGAGCACATGAGCACCCACGTTGTCGTCTAGGGGACGATGGAGCTTCGTTCCACCGGATCATGATTCTTCAATCCGGTACGCTCTTCATCACAGTGTGTTTGTACGACTACGATCGAGGGTTACGGTGGAGGGGGGGAAAGGCTTTAGGCGTTGGTGGTCATGCACTTTATAGGGACTCAAGGGGACGGTAATTGGGCGTTAGGCTCGTTTATCCAGGCAGGACAAAAAAACTTTTCTTTTGCTGAGCAGGTTTCATTATGCAGATGCAAGATGCAAGATGCAAGATGCAAGATGCAAGATGCAAGATGCAAGATGCAAGATGCGGTTACTGGCAAGGAGGAAGGGGGGCTTAGCATCAAAAGTTCACGGGGAGGTAATACGAGCCAGGTGCGACTGAGCTTTGAGGTGGACGGCTATATCTTTTGCTTTTTCGTGTTCACTTGGCTGGCTCTCTTGACACAAAGGTCCAACTTCTTAATTGCAGATCAGGTCCATGAATTGTGAATACCAATGCTTGACCTTCTATCAAAGTCTTTGCGTGATGTACTGCCCCCTATATGTTCCCCTAGCTAGCAGCTAGGTAGCCTTTGCACCCCTTTGCACCCCTGACAAATGCGCCCCTTTTTCCACTGAAGCTATTTGAGAAATTCATCTAAAGTATATCGTATAAACTTTGAAATCATAATAACAGATCATTCAAAATAGGCCTCAGCATCGTCTATTCTACTTCATTGGACTGGCCTCATAGTGTGTTGTGTCGGTGCCATTCGTTTACGGTCAACATTGCGGGACCTTCTGTCGGCTCCTCCGCAAGTCCCGCTTCGGGGAGTTCATCTGTCGAGGTATCACCTGCGACAGTCCCTTCAGGGGAGTGAGTTTCAGTTGAATTTTCTTCATTATTTTCGTCATTGTTGATTTAATTCTCTTGCTCCGGCTTGTCTTGCGTGTGTAGTTCCACTTGACGAGACAGAAGAGGGTGTTTCGGATCAGTAATATCTAAGCTGGCTAGAAGGGCATCTGGTTTTTTCGTGAGCAAGACGATGTAGTTGAAGACTCGTGTTGGTTCTCCACTCGAAATGAGCATACGGTAGGTATTTGCGCCATTTGTAAAGCCCGGATAAAATTGGTTCAGGAGCAAAAGATATCCCTACTATGAGGCCGCCCGGTATGAATGTGAAGCAGAGGCCGAATAGGCTGAAGGAAGCATATGCCGTACTACGTATTTTTTACTCCGAATGTTAGAATTCCATATCTTCATCTTCCTAATAAACCAATGAAGCTAAATTAACCTAAGGAGAGACGAAATAAAGGTATGTAAAACCAAGATACCTAATTATCACAGAGTTTTTGCTCTTCCGGATTAAGAAAAAGAGTCATTAGGCGTTCAAACTCTGTATTGTTACATCCTAGGGCGGTGTTGACGAAAGCTCCTTGGACCGTGGCAAGGATTGTTGCAAACCAATAGCTCACGTCCGCATGCCATTGATTGTTTGGCAGCGGCCACTAGATGCCCGCGTTGAGTCGAGCTTGAGATTCAAGAGGCTTCGCTCCAGGTATCCCAATACGAAATTGAATGAAGAAGGGGAGTTCAAAAGGATTAATGCAGGTCATAGTAAACGTATTCCAGGCTCACTTAGCGTAGATGGCCTTGCTGTATCTAAATTTGCGCTTGTCAAATTGAATAGGGGCGCAGCACCATATAGGGCATCTAACATGCCAACAAGCGGTCCGCATCCACGGTCCCTTGGGTATGCCGAATTACACCACTGCCATCTTTCTACGTAGCCCATGGGCGATGCTGGTTCATCTGGGTAATGAATTTCAAGACTTCCAGAGATATCGTGCCCACAAGTTTTCTAGAATCCTTCATAATTGCTTGGTACCATCCATCGTCTATTGGTTGGGTGAAAAGGGCCCCATTTCCCGTCTCCGTTGTAAAGGAGGAGGTGGTAGATGCAAGCCAAATTAAAACAGCTGCTGACCTGGCGCTCTACGGTGTACCATGAGACTACGAGATCTTGATGATTTATCAGCGGATACGTACTTCGTGACAACAACTTGGAATTGATCATTGGAATTAGTCTGCCCATCTAACGCAACGCCCTTATTAAGTTACCTAGGCTATCCGCCAGCTCTTCCATCCCCCTTTCCCTTCCCCCTTCGCCTCCAGCCGATTTACCACGGGGGAAAAGAGCCTCAGTCGTATACACGTAATCATCACCGCTCGCAAGCGGCAACGCAACCCCTCTCGGATTCATAAACGTCAAGTAAACCTTTTGTCTTCCTAATGCAACCTTCAAAAATCAAACCTAACGCCTTTAGATGCAAATGCCTAATGCTATGCCGAATTCACAATGCAGCGCATCCTTCTCATCTATCATATAATCCCCTTTACGTCGTATTCTTGGTCAGGTTCTCGTAATTAATCCACTCGCACTTGCAGCCGCCGGTGCCGCCGTCCACGCCCCCGAGGGACAGGTCGGGGCTGCCCGTCATGCTGTTGACCAGGGTGCCCGCAAATCCGCGGTTAGCGATGATGAGCTGGGCGTCGGTGGTGTTGATGGCCTGGTTCTCGAGCACGCCGTAGCGGAAGTCAATCTTGTTACTCTTGTCTCCGCCGTGCATGTCCGACGTGATGGTGACCGGGTACGGCATAGTGCCCGGCGAGGAGGCGGACGTCGTGCCGTTCGTCCAGGGCACGGCGGCACCACCGTTACCGAGTAGCCGTGTCGAATTCTCCGTGCGCGTCCAGATCTGTACTAGGAAGCGTGTCTGGGCGAACGTCACGATGGACTTGGCCTCTGTCAAAAGGGCACCGCCGTCGTGATCGGCAGAGTTCACTTTCACGGTGTCGACCAAGTAAATCGTCTTGTCGTAATATGTGTAAAAGCCGTAGTGCTCAGTTGGCAGGCCACGGTCGAACAAGCGAACCGGCTGCTGAGTAGTGCGTGGAAACAGCCTAGCCGGCGCACCTGTACCGTCGCCGTTCAATGTCGGAGGTGGGAGAATTTCTGTAAGATTGAAGCCCTCGCCTTCCGTATTACCGATGGCATTGTTGGCACCTTGGCGGCGATTGAGCATGTTAGGACCAATGGTCTTGTTGACCGATTCCAATACACTAATAAAGAAAGGCGTTGCTTCACCAGCCTTGTCATCCGCCTGAACATGGTCCGTGGTATTGCCTAGAAAACGCATCTCCGCGACTGACGGTGGGATTGGGTTAGGGGAGAACCCATCATCAGTCAAGAAATTTCCTTGCTCCGGGCCAGTAGCGGTTTTATTCTGATCCGCAATTTTCCAAAGTTCTTGAGTATTGTTGTCATACTGAATCTGGAAAACGAACTCCGGCTGGTTAGGCTTATATGGGGCTACGGAGTCGTGTTCTTCCTTCGGCAAGGAGCACTGCCAAGCCGTTTCCGCCGTTAACTGGAAGCAACCGGTCCGTTCTAAGGAATTGTCCGGTCCAGCAACTGTTAGAACCCCTGTAGGCATCGGCGGGAAATCTGTCAAGTTGAGCCAAATAGAGAAGGGAGCTGGGCTCTCCTCTGGTCGTCGTCGCGTAAGAACGACACCTAGAACAATAGCGAGAATAATCGCGGCAATGAGACAACCAATCACTACCAGCCAAACACGTCTTCTCTTTCTACCTTCTCGACCAGTTCGTCCAAAGCACCCGTCCTTGGGCATGCAACCACGGTCTCTCCATAAACCGCCAGCTTTCCTTGCAACTGCTTCCTCCCTCTCGTGACGGCGCCGCTGCCTTTCTGTCCTGTTGGACTGTCCTCGCGCTTCGTAGAAATGATCGCCAGTAATGAATGTACCGGGCGCACGATCAGGGAGGGCCGTAGCCGGTTCAGGGCGCGGTCCAGCTGGTGTCAGGGGTATATCTGCCAAGTTTATAGCACCTTGTGAAGTCATAGTTCCCGGGAGACCTGGAGTCATCGGACCGGGAGATGGGATTCGTGCAGTGTTGACGATAATTTGTGTGGGCGGCAGTACTACGCCATACTTTGGATAATTTACCGGCTTAGGAGGCGAATAAGGCGGCGGCTCCTCGCTCGGCTTACTGTTCTCCTCGAGAAGAACCCTAGCCTTTTCGGATTGGGTCTCACGGCGATCTGGCGAAGCCGAACGAGACGGCATAGCAACTGGTGGAGCTGTGTGCTGCTTCTGAAGAGACGGTGGTACAATAACTGCCAAACCTGAAGGCTCTGAAGAAGGTCCTCGTTTTTCGTCGGACCCTTTCCACCATTCGTGAACAGCTGTTGAGTGTAGCACAGGGTCAGAAGCTATCTCCCTTATTTGCTGATTAGGTGGGTTTGGCTGTGAGGGGCTGCCTTTCTGTTCAACAGGAGCCCACCAGTTCTGGGAAACTACTGCAGGTGCAGGTGCAGGTCCCGCTTCTTGCGCTTGCTTCTTGAATGGGTTCCATTGCTGCGGTGAAGCGCTAGACCCTGTTTCTTGCGGCGGCGGCTGTTTGAAAGGGTTGGCAGACTGTTGTATAAAAGGGGTCGTCACATGATCCCACCAGCCATGAGATCGGCTGCTTGCACTTTCAGGGCTCACTACCGCTGCTTTAGGTTTGAGGGACTTGCGAGTCATCGTGGGACTTCCGTCCTCTTCGAATAGAGTGCAAGGTGTACCAACATCGTCATCGTCATCAAAGCTATTCATTGCTGTAGCCTGCTTCGGTTTGGACTGGAAGTTCGCGGGCAATGCAGGTACAGGAGGCGCAGTAGTATCTACTACATTACCACCGTACATACTAGGTTGTGAATAGATACTTGATGCGGCTCTAGAAGCTTGATAAGGGGACTCGCTTGCTTCTGTGTCTGGAGACCACACAGATCGCAGCTGTTGTGGTGTGAGAGTCGTATTTGGTTTCTGGGGGAATCGCTGATAGTCCGTTGGCGTCTCGATAACGGCAGTCTGTGGACTAACTTGATACTCGGACAAGTTGTCAGAAGGCAGTGCAATTCCGATAACGATTGGTCGGGCCGCTGGCGAAAGATCTGAAGGAGAAGGGTCTTGTAGATGCTTGTTATTCAGTCTGGACCCGCCCATATTTCCGGGCTTCTTCTTAAGCCACGAGAAACTACCTATAGAGGCGGAAGTCGGCTCTCCTTCTAGAGCATGAAGGGCCGCGGGGTCAACGAATTTCGGTCGGCGGAATGTTGACATGTCTGTCACCAGTTTGATACCAGCCTTGGCATTCTGGGCCTTTTGTCTGCCTCTTGACTTTATGCGAAGTGGTCTTTGGACCGAATACCGTGATGTATTACGCGAACCGTTCTGGGTAGTAGTAGGCTTGGTGGATTTCTGTGCCGTCTCATCAGTGAGATTGAGATTAATAAGGCGATCTCTATCTTCCGCTGCTATTTGCTTTTCTTCATCTGAATCTTCCCAATCTTCCCATTCATCCCGCGGGTTCGATTCGTGGGATGGCGCCCCGAAGGGATTATTCGTAGTTGATTTAGGTGCAGCCATGATGGCTTAAGTAGTAATGAATGGTAGAGTTAAGTTAAAGTATCAAGTAAGTTCTCAGAGATGATGCCAAACTCAAGGTACCAGCATTGAGGTTTAGCAGGTCAAAGTCGAGATGAAAAGAATGAAAATGTTTGGTTTTGGGTTTCTAAAGGTAAACACACAAGAATGACACATGTACCAAGAATGAGTCGACGAAAGTCGGCAAACGAGGGGACCAAATCGTTAAGAGTCATTCATTAGAGGTCAAAGTGAAAGAGTGTTACTATTGTAGGAAAAGAACGCCTCTTTGTGACAACAAAGGAAAAGCTCGACAACAATACATAGCGCGGAATCAAGTACAAGACATCATTATGAACCGAGACCGCTGGTGAAGACCAGTATTAAATGGATTTGAACAATGACTGGCAAGGACGAAGGCCTTGCCGAGCCCACCCGTTCAATCGCAGACACATGATGGCGGCCCATACGATGCATATTCAAAGCAACCAACACTCAGGCTAATTGGCTGTGCAAGACAACTCAACGTCTGAGTGGTCGACTGGTCGCCAGGGCACCCAGAAAGCAAAGCGACCTCATTACACGACGCCAAACCAAAGCAAGGCAAAGGCTCAGGAAGCTCTCGCGGCTACACATATGAGAGGTTGAATTGAAGCTTCTGGGTGGTGGAATTTGGGCTTGACGCAGATGAACGTTCGACATAGCCGCCGACGCGTCGGATCGCATTGTGCCTATTGGCCAGCCACTTTCAAGCCAAGACCAACTAGAAAACGGTTGGGCGGCAAGGTCTTCGCATCGCGGCTGCAACCCTACCGATCCACACATCCCGCAACTCTGGATGTTACGCTACAGTTGGTTTGCTGCATGAGTAGGGCGTAAGTGGTAAGCACAGGTATTGAAGCAATTCGTATTGATGAACAAAGTATGTACGATGGATGCACAAGTTGCATCTTGCGAAATGAATTGAAGTTAAGAGTGCAGTAAGGTATGAAATGCCGAGCCTATCAAATGTTTCTAAAAAGATGGGCCTTTTGATGACATAACCACGAATGAAAGGAGCTCCTACTGATCCGTGCATGAACCCACTTTGTACCACACATGTGCAGCCTCCTGGCCCCCAAGTAGCCCGGCAGGCGATGACATCTAACCTTCCCAGCTGCTTCATGACACTCAGATGAGACAACAACAACAACACCAACGATGAGCTGGTGGCTGAGTAGCCAACGGATGTATCACATTTCTGTGTCCGGCATTATGCAAGATCGTTCTGTCGTGTTATTAATTCTTAGCCTTATGTCGTTAGACAAGTTTTCCCAAGCCATGGATCGATATCTACTAGGGCACACTCACAGGCTCATCATAGGGAGCCCCGTACTTTAGCCCACCACCAGCAGGAATGACAGCATCCTACTTCCTTATGTGCTGTTTGATTGCAACCTCACTCTACTACTTTGGTAACTTTTTATTAACTTACCAGCAACTTTAAATACTCCATTTGATGCAGGGCGGCGGTGTTCAACTCCGCCTTATTCCCGACACTTGCACATCTGTTTCATACAGTCACTCTACATAGCACTCTGCCTCAGATCCCCGGACGCCTCGACCTATACCCTATATGTCGACTACGTTTTCTTGCAGAATTTCCGCGAAGTTGACGGGCATGTTTATTCTATTACATAAGTTTTATTACTATATCTAATCCCTGACGGCGTACGGGTACCACTTCTTCATCCTTTTAATACTCTAGAAGGTCATGTCAAATACGGATAGATCAGGTACCTTACCACCCTACCAATGTGTAGTAGGGCTTGTCCCACCAGGCTTAAAGTTATTACATAGGTACCTAGGTAGGTAAGTCGGTTCACGGCATGGCCTCCCTGCCATCATCACCTTAAATACCTGTGGGGGCCACGCCCGGTAGTCTCATTCGCTCTTCACGGCCGTGTTTCGCAGACTACCTAGACAAACTGGTTCATCCAACTTTCATTTAGGATTGGCAGCAGGCAAGCCTTGCAACAGCCCCCAAGCTAGTCACTTAGTTGATTGCCTTTTATGCAGCTACCTAAGTAGTCCAGATTTACTACGTTGCTATGCTAGTAGTCTGGATCATGCTTCTAGGGTAAGGGGTAAGCTTATCTAATTAAACATAAGTTTGGTTATAAAATTAGAGTAAGTTGCCCAGGGTTCCCTATCAAGAAATGCACCAGAGCAACGAGGTAATAGAATCCTAATATATAACTCAGGTCCTACACAGCTGCTAGAGATATACTCGCATCATCAGGATTCAATAGAGTGAGTCCTTAGCTAGCTTCGATCCATCCATTCCAAGGTATGTGCAAGGTATTCTGCGTATTCTTCTTTTTACTTCTTTGCGCGAAAACGAAGGATTCCCGTTCATCGTCGATGAAAATCTGGGGATGTCGCCGACCAAGTAGACACACGCCACTTTCACCTGACCCACCGAAGATCTATCGAGAATCTTGTCGTCATTACTCAACCATCACTCGCTCGTTCCATCAGTGTGGAGCTCGTTGTTCGTGACTTCAAACGCGAGATGGAGATTTGCCGAGGCGGATATCAACGACATTGAGACCACTTTGTGTAAAAGAGGCATTTCGCTATCCTCGAGCCGAGTGTGACGTACAGCCTCTTGTTGCCACCGGCGGGTCGGCGTAAGGCTTCGGAACACAGGGGAAGAACCCTCCGGTCTCCCGGGACATACCTAGGTAGGTAGGTATGGAAGCATGCATGGATGGGAAAAAGGTGATATGTGCCGTCATCCGACTATAGGGCCATATCACTACTCTGGCTCACGATTAGGAGATGATATGCATGTGGCATTATAGTCTATTAAGTGGGAGCGAAGAGGAGCTTGCTGCATTGAAGAGTTGAAACCCTGATAGTCCAAAGACGGCGAGGGTTAGCTCTACTATGTAGTATACGAAAGATTTAGGTGAGTGCGGCTCCACCAATAGTAGCTGCTAAATTAGGGATATTCACCTCCACTGTCGCCTCTGATTCGTCCGTTGCCCTGATCCTTCATCCTCCTAGCAGCGCTGGGGTCACATCCTACCCAGGCTTGCTGGTAACAAGCTTAGTTCCGAAGCAACTGGAGTAAATAAAGGGGATCCGCGGATGTATTAATATACCTCAATGCCACCAATACCACACTAAAAATGGCTTAGGGCTACAGCTGCTGGATGACTATAGCACTATAACACGTGTATCATCCAACATCAACGACCAGACGTGGCCCCTTGACCGTTGCATTATTGGTCCAACCAGGATTAACCAACTCGCGAATCAACATGGTTGCTGCACACCCTGACTAATATAAAGTCCAGCCTTATTACACGAGTCGTGCGCGTTGTAGGCAATGCAACATAATGAAGCAAGAGGCAACTTCATTTATGGCCATTAGGTTAACTCCCATCTCGAAAATAACACGCATTAGCATCGTCCTGTTGCAACGCTGAACCAAGCTTCGCTCCCCCATTGCGCTACGACGTATTGGCTATATATAATCTCATATAATACCCGTGACGGCGTGCGAGCATGAAAAAGAGGCTCTGCTGCTCTATTTGTCTAACCATCACCAAGCTAGAAGACACCACCACATTTTGTTATCATGACAGTCGCACTCCCATCACGGGAGAAACCTCATGAATCCGGAACTTCCGTGACCACGCCACAGAGGTATAATGGCCCCGCAAGAGACGGGGACTGGGCCAACTACCGTGATCTCATCACGTCCTTATACCTCGACCAGAATAAGAGTCTAAAGGAAGTCATGCGTGTGATGCGGGAGGACTACTACTTCTTCGCAACGTAAGCTATGGCTGTTTATATCAACTCTTGACCCCTTATCATCTCTAACCCACAGCCAGGGAGAAGATGTACAAGATCCGCTTCAACAAATGGGGCCTGCACAAGAAGCTACGGGCCCACCAAGTCGCCGAGCTCCTAGTCCAGCGGGGCAAACGGGCCGCCGTGGGCAAGCATTCCGTTTCTTTTGTCCATGGTCGTAAGATCGATTCGGACCGCTTGAACACGTATCTGCGTCGTGTCTCCCCCGCCAGGCGTAAGGAACTGGAGGCCATCCTCTCGGGCAAGCTAGATGCATCCGGCGCGCAAAGACGCAGCATAGAGGAGATCATATGCCGGACCCCCTCACCCGAACCAGAGCCAGAGCCAGTACCGAGATACCTGGATGCGCCCGACGGTTTGCGGCTCCCTGAAGAATGCATGCAGATCGTCCATAACTACGTCGGGGGCGCCTTCGATGCCTCTCTATGGCAGATCGGACCCGATAATGGACTAATGTTCCCTCAACGGGGAAAGAATTGGCTAGATCCTGTGTCGTCTGCCAGGCAGTTGTTCATCAACGGCTTCACCGAGCAAGGTTTCCGCATGATAAAGGTAACCTTCGACGATTATAGGGACGTGATGACTCGACAAGACCCAGGGTTGCTCGTCGAGGCATGCATTGCCCTTGGGGCACTACTACAATCGGGGCCGGGCCTCGGGGAGTCCTTGCTAAACTACTCGTACGGATTATCCCGCATCGTATTCGGCCCCAGACATCCTCTACACCTCCTATTCGCACGATTAAAAGACGCGAACCCATCCGAGATCAACAAGTTCATAGGCATGATCATGCAATCATTCCTACAAGCGCTACAGCGCCAAAGCAATCTCAAGCCGACGTACCTAGCCACCATATACCGGGCCATGCTCAACAGCAACTTCATGGAAGCGCACACGGCGCGGAAGGTCATGCAAAGCCTGCTCGACGACCTCGAAGCGGTATCGTCGCCAGGCTCGCCGACGACGCACGAAAACCTGAAGAAGGACATCGACCTAATACAGCACCACGTCTCGTGGCTCTCCAATCTGCACAACAAACCCACGGAGTCCCGCGCCGCCGCGAAGACGGTCGTCGAGGCGCGGGGCAAGGACCCGCGGCTCCTGCGGTTCAGCGCGTACAACATGCTGCGCACGCTGCCGACGAGCTACGCGGTGGGCGCGGAGGAGGCTATCGAGATGCTGTATCAGAGCCTAGCGATCTGCGAGGAAGAGTTCGGGCGCTGCGACAACGCGACCGTTACGACGCTCGCAACGCTGCAGCGCTTCCTGCGGCGGGTCGGCCGCGTCGAGGAGGCGGACGTGGTGAAGAAGGACTTCGAGACGAGGTGGGACGAGGTGGTCGACGGCATGAGCAAGCCGAACACGTGACCCGTCGCCCTGATGAATACCTACTTCATGGTGCAATAACGGGGGAAACATATCGAGGGCTTGGATTTCATTTAACATTGACGTTTGGTCTGTTGGGTTCAATAATTAGCTCAGGCGCATCAGGCACTACGATACCCCCGTGGCAACATCTCTCCTACCAACGAACCAACGAATCGACGATAAATCCATGGTTGAGTTGGCTAACTACAAAAACGAAGGAGTAAGAGACGCACCATATAGTTTCCTTTACGGAACTACAGCTTTAGAGACTAGTGTACACTCATAGAGAGCTGTAGGTCGGGTATTCATCAGGGGATGTATAGAAAGTACATTACAAACAAATGGCAGTTGGCCCCAAAACGCCATACAATGCTATTGTAAATACATACTGTAAATAAAATAGAAAGTATTATATTAATCTTCATCTTCATCTTCATCGTTATAGTTCATCTCGCTTATGCTGCTGTTGTATCGTTGCTTGTGATTCGTGCGGCCGTCTTTGCCTTAACATGTCGAGTAATGGTTGACTCCATTCGGCATCCGTCGGGCTCTGACCGATCGTCTCCAAGTGGTACTCCCAGCACCCTTCATCCAGCGATCCCGCGCCCCCTTGCGCGCAAACACTAGCTTCCGTTACTACGCTCTCCGTCGGCCAGACGCCCAATTCCGCGCCGACCTCCGTGTCGAGAAAGATATCCGACACGATACGCGCCACCTTCGCTTTCCTTCCGTCCCAGACCTCTTCCTTCCGCAGCAGGATGCGAAGGAAGTTCTTCACGCCGTCGTTCGCCATGAACTCTTCTTTAATCTTGGGGCTCTTTAACAGCCCGTCCCAGACCGCGAGATCCAGGCGCGTGAAGTACGCTTCCGCGGATTCCTCAGAACTACCGGGGCCCGTGGCAGGCTCGAGTTTAGAGTAGAGTTCGGATTTCAGGGAGCCGGCGGTTTGGGGGTTCTTGCATGGCTTGGATACGACGGTGTCCCACGAGTTTTCCACGGCTTTGAGCGCGGGCTTATTGTTCCGGATGGAGGATGCCAGGATCGACGATGCCAAGAAGTCAGGACGTTCTGTAAGCGGCCGCTCCTCTGCCTCAGCCGAAGCGTCTCGTTTGGTGAGCAGGCAGAACAGGGCTTGCAGGGCTTCCGTGTCCTCCGCGATTTGCAGCCCGTAGTACATGTCGTGAGATAGATCCTCCAGGTCCTGCAGAGCTTTATCCAGTTCGTCGGATTGCTTAAAGTTCAGGTCTTTCTTCACGGTTTCCAGGGCCTGGATGAAGCCCTCGCTCTTTTCCTTCGGGGCCTTGACTACCCCCACAGGCTCGTAAGCCGGGGCACCGGACGGTATCCGGGGCTGATCATCTTGGGATGCCTCGCCGTCTACGATGACGACTGACCGGTCTACCGGCAAGCCTTCAAGCGCCGGGTTCTCTTCTTTTGGGTTGTAGAGTTTGGCCTGTTTCTGCCCTGTTTGGATATCCAATTGCACGTGCAAACCCGGCGGAAGGTCCTGGTCGTCGCGGACAATTTGGAATTCCTCTGTAGCAGAAAAAACTTTGGGATAGCAGTCCGCTGGGTTGTCAGTATGACATACGAGTTCAGTTTCCGCTGACGGAGACTCGGACGGAGCAGGAGACGATGCAGATGCGAATGAAGAGAGAATGAATGAAAAAAAGATAATTGAAATTGCAATCTTCTTAAGATTGCTTATATACGAAGTCCCCATGTTGTTGATCTATTGATATAGTATCTCTAAGAATTATTTGCTTCTAGTTATTGAACTCGGGGGTCACTTGTGGAGTTGATATAAGTCTTGTTCGGGCTCTTTTGTAAGTGAGTGAGTGATGTGGCAATGTTCTTTTTTAGGACAGTTTGCAACAGCTAAACTGGACACGAAGACAGAACAGCCCTACACAACTCAAGAACTTATGAGTCAGAAGGACATAGACACGCAAGGGGAAAATTAGAATAAGAATTTTGATATCAAACCTTTATTCGTTCGTAAGTGTGATATGTCAAATTAATAAAATGACAGAGTTCCAAGTTGAAGATAAATTATATGCAGTGGTTAAATGCACCAAACCCAAGTTTTTGGGTGAGGTAAATACAGTGTGCATCACAGTAAAATCTTCACTACACGCACATTGGAGCTTACCCTTTCACCCAATCTGATTGGACCAATGGCCCCCACCATATGCCTCATCAATTCCAACATCTTTGAAGCGACATCGAATTGAGCTCATAGGTGAAGCTTTGACGATATATCATTCCGAAGCCAATTAGGCATTCCACATCGCACGCACACATACCACAAGATGCAGGCCCTCCGAACAAGAGCGGCTTGCGTAGCCAGACGAACGCGGCCAACAGCCCCGCGAACGTCGCGCTCTTATGCCTCCGAGAGCCACGGGCACGACGACCATCACCACCACGCACCCGCCGTCGAGGAAGGATTAGGCGTAAGTGCACCTCTTCCTTACCTAATCCGGTCTCATTATCACGCAGAAATATGAAAGAATAAAAGGAGATATGTTAACATAAGAACAGACCGCATTCTACGTCTTCGCGACCGCGGTGCCCTTATCCTACGTCGGGTACTCGATCTCGCGACCGGGCCCCAACGGCGAGCCCTCCAGCGTCTCGCAGTGGCTGCAGACCTTCGACTACTTCAACGACTGGGAGGTGCGCAACACTCTGCGCACCAACATCATCGAGCAGGCCGCCCACGACAAGCACCTGCTCCTCAACGCCGGGAAGAACCCGCACGTCGAGCTCAAGACGCCCGAGTACGTTTTCCTCTCTTGTCTTTTCCCCTGCGGCATTATCTATTACGAATGCTAGAAGTAGCAGTAGCATTTTTGATATTCAACGGGCAGTCTTCGGGAGCTTTGTATGGCTAATATGACATTTGTGCACGAACAGGTTAATCAACGCCGGCTCCCCCTGGAACGTCCCGGCGGGCCACTACCCCAACCTCGACCACCTCACCGAGCACTACCGGAAGCAGGCCGCCGCCGAGGAGGAGCGGAAATACAAGAAGCTCGCAGAAAAGAGCCAGGCAGCGGCGGCGGCAGCAGCAACCTCAGAGCAGCAATCATCGTGAGAGAGATAAAAACGTGTAACATCAATATAAATATTCCCCCATACGACTACGACCCCGTACATACCATAACTACTTCCAATAAGCAAGAAGGCAACCTAACTTAAGGAATGGCCTGCTTTTCACTTTGTCCTGTTACTCTACTGGCTTTTCTGAGAATTCGCGAGTGAGAAGAATGCATTTAGTCTTTATAGAAGTGCCCTGACCTCTCGTATCATGCATTCCTTCTAAGTTAGAGTCTTCACGATGGTCTTCTAGGTAGTAAAAGTCGTTACTGAGTTGCTACCCTGCTACACATTACATGTGAATGTCGCTTGCAAAGAGTTCACTCTACCCTCACAGTAAAGCTAGATCTGTCGACTAGGTGGGCATTAGTGTGTTAATAAAGATAGAATCAAGAGCATATTTCTTCCCTACAAGCCTACCAGGTTCACCCAGCATTTACCATTGAAAAATGGTTTAGTTTTCATAGGCAGACTTCGACAATTTAGTACAGATATGCTCGTGATAGTACCAAAGATGTACGCTCCAAAGTCAAAACTACATAATTATATAGGCAGTCATTTGCATGTTAATGGATTCAGAAACCGTCGTACTAGCTAGATATTACGTGGTCGAGTTTTGGTGCAATGGGGATCTTCTGGCAAGAATAGCATCACGACACGGAATTGTACAATTTACGATTCAACTCCATGTTGGCATCACAGCAATTATGTAGGGAATACACGAAAACAAGTCACAAAGCCGTAGTTCAGTCAGTGATGGATTTAATCACATTTCATTTGTGCGGCGCAACCTGATCTCGTTTCATTATCATGCCGCGCATATCCGGTGATGGTCATCATTGCCTATCTACCGAGAAAGAACCCTTTCCGTTCGCCCAATCCATGAATGCAAAGTGCAAGACCCCTTCCATTTTCCACACTGGCTTACTTGAGAGGAATGAATCGAGACGAGTGAGTGGCACCGATACCGGGTCTACCGTGCTTGACGGGCTTGCTGTAGAGTTGTTAGCATGTATTCATAGCCACAATCATTCGTCCCGAGACGTGAGAGATAGAGAACGTACTATGAGATGGAGAATTCGCCCAGGTAGTGGCCGACCATCTCAGGTCGGATCTCGACCTGGTTGAACTCCTTGCCGGAGTAGATACCGATGACGCTGCCAATCATCTCGGGCACGACGATCATGTTTCGCAGGTGCGTCTTGACGAGGTCGGGCTTCTCGTTGGGCTTAGCCTCCTGCTTGGCCTTGCGCAGCTTCTTGATCAGGCCCATGGGCTTGCGCTTGAGACCTCGGTTGATGCGGCGGCGGACACGGGCGTGGACGACATCGCGGAGCTGGTCGGAAGAGAGGTCGAGAAGACTATCGGGTGTTCATGTTAGCCTCGACATATTTTTATCAATTTAAACCATCTCTCTTCCATGTAGATGGACACAGTTGCGCATTGATGAAATGAAATATTCGGGAGAAAACGTACGCGTCGAGGTCAATTCCTCGGTAGGAGAACTTGCGGAACTGTCTCTTCTTCTTGAGCTCTGCGGCCTCCTCAGCGTTCTGCGCCATCAAGTTAGTCGCTTTCCCTTCATCCAGCTATCATTTCGCTACACGCGATAGAACAATTAAAACGTACGTAATCGGGGTCGTCAGCCATGATTGCGGTAGTTGGTGATGCTCAAGAAATTCGCCGTTCGGTTGTGGTGGTTGTCGGTTGTCGATGAGCGAATGTTCAAGATTGAGATGGTGGGTTGGATGATTTCTTGACGTGCTGGTGGTAGTGGTGGATTGGCAGGAAAGAGTTCGCTTAGTTTACTTGCACTAGCGCCGGATTGATTGCAGGAAATTTTTGTGTGAGGGCTCTGGCCCCAAGTCCCGCACGGACCAGTCAACACGAGCTCCGTGTACCAATAGTGGCCTGTGCGCTGATCCTTAACAATTGAAGTTATGTACACCTAAGGTTAGGTAATCACGTTCTTGGCATCCGGACATTCCTCATTCTCTACTCTACTAATCAAGGTCACAAATGTAGTGTGAAAACTTGTCTAGATATGATCCTCAAAGGCTATGTAGGTAGTCTAAAGTCAAGAGTCGAGTAGGCTGATACTTCAAGAAGCATTGTTAACGAATTAGGTACCTAAGGAATAACATCTCACTTCACATAAAAAAACATAAACCACGGTAGTCAGTCAGATTCATTGATTCCATTCATTAAGTAATAAGTATAGCGATGGCTTTGCCTCTTCTCTTTTTTTTCCCCTGCTTCGATGCTATCTATCTGCACTCTTATATAATACAAGGACACGCAAGGGCAAATGGTATGGAAAGGGAAAAGGCTGCATATTTCCACCCAGCCCCGAGTCCGTAAAACTCGTAGGGATATCACCAGAATCAAGAACGAAGGACCTCGAGGGGACTCGGGGAAAAACAGAATAAGAAATAATTACCCCCCGGATTTTTGTAGGCGACTCGACTGAGCAACTCCCCGAACGCCTTCCTTAGTCAATATGAGCCTATGTCTGCTATGGCAGAAATGGCAGCGACCGCAAAGAATCAGATGCAAGCCCCCCAAGCCTATATCATATGCACCGTGCATACGTATCGTGTATCCTTCGCTAAATCATGCCTCCCAACTCGTAATGCCGTCGTTTTTGTGTGATCAAGTGGACTAGTTCAGCTAATCTTATCAGCTGCATCTGTTTTGGTCTCGGCTTGACTCCGCAGAGCTGTCACCTCGTTGGTGAGGTACGCGATCTTCTCTTCCTGGGTCCTTCCCGTCGCTTCTATAGTCTGAACTCGTTCATTTAGCTGCCTAACTTGTTCCTCGAGATTGTGGATGTAGGCCCAGATGCCTTGGTCAGTGGCAAATATGTTGTTGCTCGAGCTGTCCCCACTTCCACCATTTTGGCCGGGACCGGTAGACGTTTGGGACTGGCCCACCCCAGGACCTGGCACTACCTGCTGAGTCGAGCTTCCAGATGTATTCTGGGAAGTAGGGGGAGGGCCCTGCACAGCTCCGGCGGAAGCAGCATATCTGGCTGCATCGGCTGCGGCGAAACCAGGCACTTCGTTCATCTCAGCATGAAGGTACGAAATGAGAGAGTTAGGGCTGCACGAACCTGGGGGTGTGTGTCGATCTGATTGGTGGCGGCTGAAGTGCTGTTGCTGGAACTGAGCCGTCAAACTTGGCGAGCGTTGCCTATTGACGCTTGCAGAATCGTGACCCTGAACACCGCCACCAGGGCTGAGTGGCTTAGGGCTCTCAGTCATAGCGCTCTGAGCGTACATGGCTGGGTTACCTGCGCCCACAGGCAGAGAAGAGATGCTGGTACCGGGGGTCTGAGATGCATTTGAGCTCCCAGAGCCGCGGTCCACGTTAGGCGGATAGAGTCGGCCTGTATTAGACCCTGAAGGTTGGTAAGTTAGTTGAATGTAAGTTGTGTATGTCTGGGGGTACTCGTTACCCTGAACGTGTTGGGCCTTGACACTCGATAAGCTTAATCGTCGTCGCTCTTCCTCCGTCATGCCGTCTACATTACTGTTTCCGTCGTATACGATGCCTGTCATTGCTGAGTCATCACCATCAATGTGACTTTGACCCTCCATATCTTCCTCGCCAAGAAAGCTTCCCAAGCTGCTGCGTCGACCGACACAGCCGCCAGGACCTTTACTATGTCGCGCTAAGGCATCACCACGGGCAAACTTTCGATCGCACTTTGGGCACACATGAGGTTTTTCGCCAGTGTGTAGCTTAGTATGACGTTTCAAGTCGTGAAGTCGGCGAAATCGCATGTTACACGTTTGGCAGACGTACGGCTTCTCTTGGCTGTGAGTCAGAAGATGGCTCTTCAAGTTATGGTGTCTCGTAAAAACTGTGTCGCAATACGGACACTTGTGTTTCTTCGAGTTCGGTGAACGGGGCGCATTCTGTTGATTCGGTGTCATTGGCATGCTCATCCCTCGGGCTGGGGGAGGAGCAGGCATGTTTGTGGGAGGAAGGATGCCGGGATACGACAACGAAGTAACGGCCTTTTCTTCCATTGGCGCGGGAGGCTGCGTCTCGTAGCCGGAGCGATCGGTGCGTCCGTCAAGCTCCATGGGTCCAGGACTAGATGTCACAGCAGCACCAGATCCGCCACCCAAACTACCCATACTCGTTGCACTATGTGGACTAATGTCGTCTGGCTTGGGTCCTGAATCTGATGCATCCGGGAGTGGTATGGAAACAGAGGGTGGAGGTGCAGCAGCAGGATGTGCAGAATGTGCACCGTCCGCCTGAGGAAGTACTTGAGAAGCGTCCTGAGAAGCTTCTTGCGTAGGCTCATGGGTAATTTCGTGAGGAACCTCGTGGGAGACTTCCTGAGTGATATCCTGAGGTGCGTCCTGTGGCGCGTCCTGAGGTCGGCTCATGGCCAGGGCGGTCGCAGCCGACATGAGTGCAGATTGAGCCTTGAAGGCAGGGTTTTCACTAGCACCCGAAACCTGTAGCTTATACTGCTCTTCTTCCCTGCGTCGCTCGTCTTCAATAGCTGCAGCTCCAGTGAAGGGTGCAGGAGAAAATCTTGACGGCAGGTTGGATAGCCTCGCTTGTTTCGATGGCGATAGCTCTCGCTGGAGCGCTGCTTGGAGGGCCGCCGAAGACGGCGAGATTGGTGATGATTCCCGTTGCCTTTTCAGCGACTGGGTGGCGCGGGCGGCTTCCGCCGTCAAGGTTTCGACGGAGACGGGGTCTAGAATAGTCGGTTGTGAGGCAGTAGATGAAAAGGGCGGGGCTTCCGTCGCGACGGGACCTTTCTCGGACGCCATGAGTTTGGATAACAATCACCAGGAGAGCGATTGAGGTCCCTACAAGAAATTACTCGAAATCGACCTAGAAGAGACGCGAAAGGAACTTTGGCGCATTAACGACACATCATCGAGCTTGATGAACAATAAGGCTGGATGTGTGGCTGGAGAGGGCGTGGCTGCGTTCAATAAGTGATGGTGTTGTTGATGATCGCGCTTCGCCGCGTCCAGGTTGCTGATCTATTTTTTTCCTCTTAGCTTTTGGTTTTCTATTACAGATGTAAAAGATTGCGTTGATCGGTGAAATAAGTTGCCTAAACTGTTTTCACCGAAAGAATGCAATTATCGGAAGACAATTGCCTACGTGAACCTGACAAGAAAATAGGCAGCTTAACAGTGTAAGTGGACGACTGAGCCGCAAGGACAAGATAGTAGGTTGTGGATGAGCAGGAAAAAAAGTGCTTGGGGGGACGTCAAAGTGTGGTGGTGCAGGCCCAGGTGGCAGTGGGAAGGGGGAAAAAAGAGGCGGAGGCGGCGGCAAGTTCCAGTTTATTGGGCTGATGCGTGGTCTGGTCGGAATTATTTTGGTTCGGTCACCCTGGTCTCTGCCCCCAAACTGTACTGTACGTAGGTACCTAGCATGTACCTTCATACGATGACGCATTGGGTAAAGTACATACTTAGCCACAGTGCACTACATGTAGTACACGGACCACCAATGGCACCGACCTCAGAATTTATTGATTGTAAGCAGGTACGCAGGTTGCGTTAAGCAAGCTTAGCAAACCTCAATATTGCTACCCATCTACCTTCCATTTTTGCCTATCTTATGACGTTAATTATTTATATATTTATACATTGAAGATTTCTAAGTTAGGTGGATGTAAGAGCATTCTGGCTTTTCTCCATGTTCTCTGCTAGTGTGGCGGTCATGGGCGGGCGTCCTAACTCTTGCCAACATGACAATGTCCTAGATTGCAGATTGTCGATGAGTAATTTGCCTCGCCTGATAAATTTTTCTTTGTTCTGATGCACGTATAGGATGATCTGCCCGTGGAATGTTTTATATCTCCTAAACCTGTTATTGGCTATGATTTAGATAGATACAAAGACAGACAGGAACAAAGGCAGAAGGCTACATGCTTCCATTACGAGCCCAGAAGACAATCAAGTCGGAAGAATAATTAGAAACCAAGCTCTAGCCCTAGACCATGTGTGTTTGTTATTCAAGTAAATAATACGAAGGTCTCGAGAAGAATTTCCATTTCCTTCTTTCTTGTCCGTCTTGATAGATAACGTTTGAGCAATCCACGGCATCTCTCAAACGGAGGCCAGGAAATTGGGGCTGGTGAATGGGCCCGCGGACGTGTTACTTCCACCACGGTGGCTGATTTGATCTCAGCCAATGGCGTCCTTGTCCCAGATTGGAGAGAATACAACCGGCGCTTGCAGTCTTCCTGGTCGGCGGACCTTGCATCACACCCACTGAAAAGAGTTGGCCCTGCAATATTTCAAACATCGCGGGTAGCCATGGCACATGGCTACCTGATGAGTGCCGAAAGATATGCCAATATGTAGCACCTGCCGCTAAGAAGGGACAGAATAGAAAGAAAGACATTAATGTCGTAGACATCGCGGGCCAGTCGGATAGTACAAGCTTGGCGGCACGAGAATTGAGGCACTCCATGTTGCTAAAGTCATGTACCTGCTTTGTACCCATTGATTCGTTTGTAAGTACCGCAGTGATGGTACGGATCCGTACATCGGCCGTCATTTGTCATTTGCGCCTCGTTAGCTTCCCGTTAGCTCCCCACAGGCCTGCGACCAGCTGTTTTCCCAATTGTTTAAATCGTGATCCACTCGAGAGATTCAACTTTTTAGAAAGATCTGGACAAACGATCTTCACATTGCTAGGTATCATGAATAAGCTCGAAACCAGATTCCGTTGCGGTCAAGATCGTCGGCTAGAAACCCGAGATCGAAGTACACTATCTTAACTTCCATTCAATTTCGCTTCTGGATGGAAGTAATGTATTGACTTGGTAAGTTATAGACCTGGCCGGGTCTATGCTGTTAGTGAAGCAATTCTCGTCATCGCATGCAACCCCATCTTCTATTACCGCACAGTCCTTTTTACCTTACCGACCCAAACTGTAACCCCACAAACGCCAAGTTCATTTTCAATCACCAAAAGCGGACAATTTCTCCACTAGACTCATCCGAATCGGGAGCTCAACGGTTGATCAAAGCTCGTGATAAGGGAACTAGCCACCTGTTTGGGTCGCTATGAACCGCGGTATCTCTCTATGCAGAAAGATGAACCAGATTTTGTTGACCACATTTCAATACGTACCTTACAAAAATGACAAGCGAGTAAAGCAGCAAGGCAACATCCTACGGCGGTGCCATCGATACATGACATGGCATAACTTGATTAAATCTCCTCAGCCTCGCTTAGATGGTCGAGGAAAAAGACCGCGCCACGCAAACCCCCATGGATTTGCCGCTGAGCCTCAATCGTGGATTACGTTAGCGCTAACTACCATCGACCGAGGTAGCTTCCAAATCCAATCATGAATCTCCATTGCCTGTAGGCAAGAATATCGATCAATAAGAATGACTCTTCGTGCTTAGGCAGCAGCATGGATAAAGTAATTGAGATATTATATGCCAAGCCATCTTGTCCTACACTTCCAAGATCTTGGGTTTCGTCACATCACAGCTTCACATTAGATAAGAGATATACCAAGGGAGCTTTGCTATAGATATGACGGTACAAAGAAACAATTTAACTAATCGCGAGTTGGCTAAGCAGACTATCGATTAAGCTAAATCAAATTGTTCCAGAGGGAGCTTCCGGTTCCAAGACCCTTCTGTTCCTCCGAGAATTATGCACTTGGGCGAGCTTACTACAACCATTTCGCACCTACATCTCATCGACCACGATTTCTAATACGCCACAAGTGTAGTCTTCTTTAAAGGAGCTTAATCTACTGAGCCTCATCGACGTAGCGAATTTAGGTAGTCTAGATCTTTGGTTCGGCCGTATCATCAAGTAACTGGTCTAGTTAGGAAACCTACCAACCTTTACAGCAATTAAGCTAACTTTAATTCCATTATCTATCCTTTTTAGCAACGTATTTAAAGCAGTCCAAGGTTGTTGATCTACTGGGTTAGCCCCCGTTTTCTCTTCGCTAACTATGGCATTTCTAGCACCATCTATGTGTTAAGTCTATTGTTGGCCGTAAGAATTACTCGCCTTCCACGGGTTTCCGGTGTCCCCCTCGGCCGAGATATGGGAAGTGTGTAGGCTCGGATGTGCGACGTTCGGCTTACGGCAGTTCGTTCGTAATACAACCTCTTTTCTCTGCCGCATGGGTATTCAGTATGGGGGTGTCGTGGCCACCAACGGTCATACAATATGCCAGTCATAACGGTTATACCTAGCGGTTCCAGCCCTGTGAAACCACATAGGGTAACATCTACTTGAGTATCGTGGATTGACGTACATTTCTAGCTGGGTTGGCTTGCAGAACTGATATTTCGCGCACTCGCCTCGCCTATGTAGAGGATAACTTGAGTTAGATGTCGCTATCCTTCTAATCATGACGGCCTGGAGGCTCTACGTGAAATTTGGCTTTGGAATTATTCCTGATATTAAGATTGAGTACGTGTGGTACACAAGCAAGACTGATGTGAATTATTCTCGAGTCGCCCTAAATATCCAGACTGTTGGCTTTTGCATTTCTAATTACCTATGTTCGTATTACCAAGCCACCTTGAAAGGGCCTAAGGTGCCAACTTCCAAAACCGCATATCTATTATTTTTTCTCTCTATCAAATATCGAAGAAAAAGACAGTATTATTACCGCCCTTCAATCAATGCCTGCAACTCAGACATAAATATATCCAAAATAGTCCTTAAGTTCATTTAGAACATGTATGCTTTGCTTTCACGTCCGTGTCGGGTAACCTAGTCCTCAATGGTTAGACATCAACTCGTGAAAATGCTAGCATACCGACATTTTGTCGGAACTTGTAAAGGGGCTGTAGCTTGTAACCTTTAAGAACTTCATGTGGATACTATATGTATACCTTTTGTGGCATACTAGGACTGGCTTTACTATGGTATTTGCAAATGTTGCCGACATCCTCGATTACTTAATATTCCACCATGACATGTGGTTTACCGTCAAAGTCTATCGTCTTACACGAACTTGGCAATTATCTTAGTGGGCCCCGCCAATATGGCTCGCTTGGACTTTCTCGTTGGTGTTGTACGGTTACATATCCTAGACTACCCTTATATCTAGGTAGTGTTTGAGTTTACACCATATGTGATCTACCTTTTAGCTCTCGTTGTTATTGTCTTGTATTCTAAATACTCACACAGGTTTCCCAATGATATACTTGAAAGTCACACCCGTAAGGTAGTTTCAGGGGCAATAATAGGTGGGCATATGTCAACGACAAGAACATGGTCGCACACCGAAGCTACATTTACGACTACATTAAACAGTAAGATATCGGATGGGTTGAATATACGGCAATATATTAAGGGAACTATAATATTTGTATATCATCCATCCAAATATGCGTACGGGCACTCCCCTATTTTAAGGAGCATCATGAGCATTACAGCAGTATCCCAACATAACACCTGCTCATGTTTGATTAGATCTCTTATCTTCGAATCATGCATTATTCGTGTTCTTAAAATTGTGAAAGATCACTAGGCTACAAATAAGGCCATAATGTCTTAACTATTGTTAAATACGTACCTTGATCAGAAGAGCAGTTCCCCTATCATGACTGCTCACTAAAATTATCCCATTGGAAACCAGCAGACGACATCGCCTCTTTACGGGTCCGAAATGTGTCATTCCTTCCCGAGTTGCCACGTCGGCGATTCGGCAAAGCTTTCACTAAGCAAGAGACACAGATAAGGATAGCTGCGTATGTAGGAAACCGCAACAGTTATTTTGCTCTGGAACCGTTGACACTCCTCTAATGCAAGATCGCAGACCCACGAGACGGGTGTACAGAACGTTAGAAGAGACATCTCAGGATCACTTAGCACCTGGACAAGGTGTTGAAATGTTTCATTCCTCCCGCTTCAACGCTCGTATTTTTGGCATAATTTAATATCACAAGTGCTATATACGCTGGCTGAGCCCTCGTAAGCATGTTTTCTTAATGTAAGCAGCGTCGAGTGAAGAATGAATATACCTAAGATTCCACGAAAGGTTTGCTAAAGTATTAGATAGTTATACCGTCACTGTATTTCGTTCAGAAGAGGTATCTAAGTCAATTTCTTCCCCGTGTGGGCTCGATTAGATGCTAAGTTTAGACTATGGTTACTGGCAGACGGATAAGATATGACTGGGACGGAAAACCGCATGAGCATTGAGTATATATGCACGGTCCCTTTTAGAATGTATAACTTCGCATACAAAATTAAAAACAAAGACATTATTTCACGGAACTTGAACAGTGGTGAGTTTAAACTGTCCAGTCAACCTTATATATAGGAGACTAGGTAGGTAGTTGACCTTCCATTTAGGGGTAGTCTAAAGAGATGACTACAAACATCCCATATTACATTGTGGCCACACCCACTCTTATTCATTTAATAGAACGAATGATGTGGAGGAGCATTCATAAGAAGATATGCTCAGTGCGCAAGATGATGATCTCTTGGCCACGAGTTTGTTGATCTCGCACGAGTTCAAAGTACGATATCATCGACCTATTCATCTAGTACACCAGGGATTCCGTGCGCAGCTATTAAAAGAATCGAGGCCAAAACCCATCTCGTTGAAGCCAATTAGATTAACCATAGGTTGTCTTACAGGTTGAAGATGTGTTCATCCCACCTGGCATCGAACCAGGCATGCATCGTTCTTTTCTGTAGTAGGTAGGTAGTACGAAGCTGTGCGACAGAATGAATTAACCTGGCTCTGCAATAACCCACATGTATTGACAAGATATACTTGTGCGATAAAGTAACTGGTGGACATATGTCGAATTGCTTGCCAAATGTTGGGTGCGATTCAAGGCACACACCTGTCCAAAGCCCCATACCGAGTCATCGTGGCTCCATATGCAGCTATTCACTCCTCTAATAGTCGTACGAAACACAACTCATGATTATGGAGATGGTATTACATATGTATGACTTGGCCATAGTTTCTGAGCAGGCCTAAGGCCGTGGTCTCGGTAGCTTGCCGGTAAAAATGTGACGAGCACCAAGAATCTAGCCTTAAATAATTGAGGGAAAAAAAGAAGCGGTATGACACCCGTATCACTGTAGTACGACACATGGTGAAGTAGTGTAAGACTTGAAAAGACATGATATGAAGTCGTGATAACCGTTGTTGTGCTAATTGTAGAAGGCTCCTATTGGCCTATCATCGATGAGCACGTCTCCTAGGTACCTATGGAGAGCTCCATTATCCACATGGCAATCAGTGTCCACATGTCCACAACAACAACTTAAAAGAAAGATCTACACTCACAGATGTTCGTGCTCTACCAACGCCACCTATACTTTGTTTCATTCGCAATATGATTTTCTCAATCTCTATTTACGGAAGTGTTGTGAAGGCCATGCATCGATCAGGAGCCGGAGGAACAGCAAGATGCTGATGGCGGTATCGTTATGCCAGCACCTGTTCGCCCCATAAAAAAAGCTTCCCGATAACTTTGGGACTTATACCTTAAAAACTACATTAACAGGGCAACTTAATAAACTAACAAGGATATTTAATAATTTAAAATAAATAATTTATTAATAATAAGTTTATATTTAATTTTTTATAATATTTTATAATATAATTATATTTTTTTTTTTAAATTTTTTTTTTAATTATATTTTAAAATTATTTAAAAAATTAAATATATTAATATAAATATAATAAATATTTTAAATAAATAAAAAAAAGTTTAAATTATTTATTAAATTTTTTATTATAAATTATATTATTAATTTAATATAATAATTTATTTTAATATAATTATTTATAATTAAAATATATTATTAATATAATTTTTTAAT
>MU400053.1:0-37331 GCA_022578945.1 Hypoxylon fuscum
AAATTTTATTAATATAAAATTATTTTAATTTTAAAAATTTATTTTTTAATTTAATTTTTAATATTATTAATAAAATTAATAATTTTTTAATTTTAATTTATTAATATTTTAATTTTATTATTTTAATAAATAAAATAATAAAATTTAATAATATAATTTATAATTATTTTTTTATTATTTTAAATAAATTTATATAATTAAATTTATAAATTTATTTAATAAATATTTTTTTATAAAATATATTAATATTATAATATAATTAAAATTTATATATTTTTTATAATATTTAAAATTAATAATATAAATTTTTTTTAAATATTTATATAAATTATATAAATTAATTTAATTTTATTAATAATAATAAATTATTTTTAATTTTTTTTATTATATTTAATTAATATTAAAATTATATTAAAAATTAAAATTTATATTTTTTAATTATTAAAATTATTAAATTAATTTTTTTAATTAAAATATATAATTAATTTTTTAATTATAATTTTAAATTTTTATTTATTTATAATAATTAAAAATTTTTAATTTTAATTATTAATTTTAATATTAATTTTAATTTTAATATTTAATTTTTTATATATTAAAATAATATAAAATTAATTTTTATTATAATAATAATAAAATTATTATATAAAAATATAAAATATAATTAAAAAAATTATTTTATTTTAAAAATTATTTATAATTAATTTAATTTATATATATTTATAATTTATATAATTATTATAAATATAATAAATATATTAAATATTTATAATATTTAATTATATTTTTTTTTAATTTTTTATTAATTATAATATTACTTAATTTATTTACTAACAAGTGTTTATAAAAAAAGTATATTTTATAATAAAAAAAGTGGCCCGGGGGGGGTCTGGCCCGAAAGTGGGTCCCCCATGGTAGTTAAATATAATCCATAACAATCCAAACTTACATAAGCGATATTAATGAACCTCTTGACCTTTAAACCGGCCACTAATCATTTAGTCGATACTCAAAGTATCCTTCTGGAACGAGAATTTAGCTAAGAGACCTTCTAGATATACACGTTCATACTAAAACCTTAGGAAATTAAGGCCTCGTAGTACTACTACTGAAGCAAAGAATCTAGGTTAGTACTTAGCAATAGAAAAGATTTCCTCGTGCATGTCAAAACAACCATTCAAATTAATTCGAGAATTGTTTCTTACAGATGAAGTCAATGATACAAACGCAAGTTTCCTTTGAGTTGTTTTCAAAAGTCAGCTTTGAGGACTCTGGCGTCTAGCTCTAACATACCTTGCGAATGCTATTGAGTAGGTTGATGCGAAATACTAGCGTCAAAGTTCCAGTTTCTGTTATATCCAGCTGACTTATTATGTTTCTGTACTTTATTCAGTCTAAGATGGGAGTGAGAACATTCAAGGATCTGATACAGCGTCCCAATATCATGATCGGGGCCCTAATTTTGGGTCCAGCCTTGTTTGATCTCGAAGGGGGGCAGGGCTGCAAGGGGTGCCCCTTTATGTAACTGATTATCGTTTAAAATACGTGAATTCCAATATTGAAAATAGTTGTGCATCCTTTAAATAACACAAAACACTCGCAGGGGGCTCTAATTGGGGCGGGAAATATATTAAGAATCCTCCCGATGGTTGGAGTAGGCAAATATCATGAAGATGGGATACGCACGCCACAAAGTTAAGTCTAGGTTTGATGTTCGAGATGTTTCAAGGTAGAGTTCTCATATGCCGACTTATCAATGGCAACATCTAAAAGCAATCGTCGAGTAGCCTAGGACTTTGGCAGTAGATGTTTATATATATGCGCGATAATGGCCGGTCTTCATTGTACAATCTTCTCCATGTCGGACAAAACTTTTTAATAATAATACGAAAGCGTTATTCGGGAGAGGGTTTCTGGATAGTTGACCTATCCACCTCATTAATAGAATGCTCTTCTTTTTCTTGATCGTTCCTATTCTAGGGGTGTCGGCAGTGCCGACGCCTCAAAATTCGACATCGCTGACAACTGGACTAAACTCAACTGCATGTGCACAAATATCTCGTGCGGTCAGTTCGGCGCTCGCCTCTAATACTTCAGGTATGTAAAGATTGCATAGTCATTACTAGATCGGTCGGATCCGTATTGATATATAAGGTTCTTAGTTACACCAACCATTCCTGGATCATTAGCATTGGACTGCCTCAATTCGGTACCGAACCGACCTCGACCTGCTGTACAACTCGTACAAAGCCTCAAGGCCTTCGTACAATGGCAGAGCACTCTTGCGTGGCTAAAGAACCCCCCTCAGTCTTACGGACTTCCTCCGGTCGATATCCAAGGAAGTCTAGATAAGATCTCTGATACGGCCGCAATAGGGGGTTTCCGAAGCGAATACGATTTCCAGCTCAACATTCTCGAAACAATCGTGGCAGCCCATGATGGCCACTTTTTCTATGAATCGGATGTCTTCAAACCCTTCGTTTTCACTAACGATCTAGGTGCAGACATTGTCTCGGTGTCAACCGATGGCATCTCGCTACCGAAACTATACCGATTTTGTGAGTTCAGATTCACCTGAGCCTAATAGGGGTCCTTAAGTATACCATTCTTACACGAACTCGCCTAGCTACTTTACGCGCGAACAATGGGTCCATGCCAATTGCAATCACCCAGATCAACGGTCAAAATGCCACCACATTCATGGAGAGCATAGGCTCTGTGTTCGGTTTGCTTCAGGACAGTGATGCCCAGTGGAATTCGCTGTTCCCAATTTACTCCAACCCAAAGGGGAACAGCCCCTTCGTCGCCTCGCCGTCACTTCTGAATCCTAGCTTGACCCTCACTTACGAGAATGGCGTGACCGAGACCCAGGAGACAGTCGCTACTATAAACCCAGGCATGGACTTCTCGAATATCATGACAGGGGACGACTTCTACGACGCATTCTGTAATCCGGAATTAGCGTCTATCTTGGCAAAGAACTCTTCTACTGCCCCCCGTAAAATCAAGCCGCGCTTAGCACCACGTGCGCCTGCTCTACTTGACTACCCGTCTCCTATAATTCAAAATAGTGACGAGGGCACAACTATGGGTTTCTTCCTCGAAGGGGCTGGATTTGAAGATGTGGCTGTATTGGCAATCTCGTCCTTTGAAGAGACCGACCCTCAATATCTAACCAATTTTCAAAAGACCGTGGAGTCATTTCTAAGTCATAGCAGGGAGGCAGGAAAGCAGCGATTAGTCATTGACCTTACTAGTAACGGAGGTGGCCAAGTCCTTGCCGGATTTGAGCTCTTTGCACAGGTTTGTCGATGATTTTCAAGGTGTATATTGACTGTTTTGATATATTTGCTAACTTCTTTGCAGCTGTTTCCTGGCGTGGATACCTTCAATGCCAACAACATGCGCCTTACAGAAAGTCTTGTGGATATTTCTCGCGTACTTGAATCTCTTCCTATTCAAGAGCAGGAAAATTTTATAGCTGCCTCACCCCTAATACAGAACTTAACGCCTCTGGACTTGCTGGATCCTCAAGGGGACAGGTTTAACACAACTGACAAGATTTTGGCTCCAGTTACTCTCCAGGGTGATCAGTTTACAGCGTACATCCGGCAACCAGAAGTACCCAATTTCACCCTGACTGGTACCGGTATTCGATCTGACTCACCACCGGCGCTCTTCGAGCCTCAGAATGTCGTGCTGCTTACGGACGGCACTTGCGGATCAACGTGTACCATATTCTCTTATCTCATGATCTTTCAAGCCAACGCCAAAACCGTATCAGTAGGCGGGCGCCCGCAATCTGGCCCGATGCAATCTATTGGCGGTGTTGAGGTGAATTTAACTTGTCCTCTGTAGTTGAGCGCTAATATGGTACCGAATGAGCATCATCATGCTAATGTTTCTGATAGGGTTCGCAAGTTCTGATGTTTTCGGAGATTTCTAATGTATCTGCTATTGCCCTAAGCCTTGTTCAGGACCAAGCACAAGCTAGACAGCTCCTGGCTGGAGAGATGGGTGTGCTCGCCGCAGGCTACGCCATCCAACGAGCCGCCAACCCAGCTTCACCTGGTTCTATCAACTTTAAGAATGCATTTTCCCCATCTGGTTCCCAAACACCCTTACAGTTCTTGTATGAGCCGGCAAATTGCCGCTTCTTTTACACTGCCTCGATGATTACATCACCTGAGCTCGTGTGGCAGTACGCTGTGGAGTACGTAACATCGGGAGTCATCTCCTACCCTTTCTGTTTTGTCTCGGGAGTCAAGACTTTCTGATCGAGCTCATTCGGGAGTCATCTAGAGATAATTACTCACGAGACATACTTCACCCCTCCAAACTCTTTCCTAACGGAGTAATTAACTACTAACTCACGTTATTACAGTGCGACCTGGACGGATCCAGATAGCTTCTGCGTGCAAGGGAGCAGGACACCAGTAAACATGTCAAAGATTGTCGACCCAGCATTCGGGTCCAATAACAATGAAACGAAGGCAAACGAGGGTAGTGCTGAGACGAATGGAACTAACAGCGTAGGTGCCAAATCTAGTATTGCTGCAGGAGAAATATTCAAACAGGATACTATGCAGACGATGGGGCTACTGGCAGTTATCTCAATTATGGTCATGTATCTGTGAAAATATTCAAATCCAGCTTGCCTGGCGTCCGCAGAGAAATATGAAAATAGGCAGCCTTTGAAGCATATTTCGAAGAGACTCACGGAAATGGGACGGGCGAGCTGCTCGTCCACAAGAACCCGGATGTGGAAATAGTTCAAGAGGGGGGTAGAATAGGGGGTCAGCATAGCTTAGTCGTATAATCACATACAAAATTCATTATCCGTTGTATATGGCGTTGGTAAATGAGACTTAAACCTACGATGACAAGTTATTATCTTTCTAAAATTTAGGTCTCTAAGGTAAGTACCCATAAAGATTTATTTTCATATAGATATAGGAGGTCACCACCAACTGGTGCCCTTTTTTTTTTCTTGGTAAATATACCTAGGCCATGGGTGTAGATAAGAGGCTTAATATCCTACTAGAACTTTATATAAATATGTACCTATCCACTCATGGGTGAAAGGATTCGTGCCTTTCCGTTTGCGACGTTCTGGTCCCATGGTGGAGGGTAAGCCTTTGTTAACAAACAAAGAGGTAATCCCAAATGCCCTATTATCCTTAAGTTAGGTGAACTTCAATGACATTGAGTCCTCGGCGTCCTCTTAAGAGCCCCCGTCATTACGAGTTCCATTGAATTTACTTTTTGAGCGATTGTTATTTCCTCGCATGTCATACAACCTCGGCCGCACCGGTTTCGCCTCGTTCATCAGAGGTTTATCAGTTTATTAGATATCAGTCACCTTGTCTCTCTCAAGTTTCGAATCCAAATATGGCCCAACCTAGAGAGCGCCGCCTATCCGAATGGGCATTGAACTTTTTCCCGAACTACGACGATTTATTTTACGATGAAGAGAACAACATTCAACACTCCGGGATGGCGCCACTCCACCCGGCACTCACGTTTGCTAACTATGGCGAAACCTTAGATACGCACCCCGTACAGGCCAAACCTAACAACCGCCAACTAGACTACCTCTTCTACAGCGAGAAATACCAGCACCTCTTTTTTGGGGGACTAAAGACGTGGCAGGTCGGCACCTTTACCGGCGATCTGTACACTGGGATTATGGATTCACATACATATCATCCCTACTATACAGTAACACGCGCCATCAACATGCTTAAAACCCAACTTTTACGTCATAAGGGTGCGGGGCTTGTCTTTCCATCCTTAGGTAAAGAAAATTGGTACGATTACAGAGTAAATCCTCTAGATTCAATTGTGGATCCCTCACAAGCATTTCTGGATTCCGAGCCAAAGTGGTGGAGTGTCGACAACCCTGTGATATGGGAGTATCTCCAGGTCACGATAGAATGGGCCGACCGTGTGTTATTGGAGATGACAAATTCTGGCCAAAAAGTACGTTTAGCCCCTGGAGGATGAAGGGAGGTAATAGTCAAGGAGCTCATTAGCACACCATCCCCTTGACCCAAACATAATGACAAGTTTAATTACCCACTAATCAAGAGTTTTACAGCGGTGTGTTCAGTCCTTCTCGTATCTACGTACCATTCTAAGTCTCAATACACGTAAGCTGTCGGGCTAACTCGTATTTGCTGCTTTCGAGGCTCGATGCGTTGCTGTTCCAACCACCAGTAATGTGGAATGTAGCAAACCCAAACGCGAAATTCGAAGGTGCTGATAAAATTATTACTCTTCGGGAACGAGACAAACCGGCCAGTCCTTCTCAAATGCGGGAACGTATTAACGAGCTCCTGAAAGGCACGGCATTCGGGTTCCACACAGATGATACAGACCATGCTGGCTCCGCCTCCCATGGTCTCACTACTTGGATTGATGATAATAAGAATAACATATCTGTAGTAACAATTAACGTGGCAATTATACGACCGCTACTCGATAGCAGGTTGACTCCAGCAGAGATGAGTGCTTACCTTTTCAACATTGGCGACACAGTAGGAATACTTCCCTTTTCCATGTGTTTAATGCTACACAGCTAACCGCCTCTTAGATTTATCACGAACTCATGGTAAGACACCGACAGCGCCTATCGGAGGGAGCACGTTGTTAACTGTCCTATAGCACGCCATTTGGTATAGTAGAATGGTGCGCGAAGATATGGAAATTTGGGAAGAGCCTGTGAGTCAAACTTCCACCAACACATTAGATTTCGAGAATGATACTTATAAGATATCTCTGCAGGTTTTCTACCCCGAATTTGAGGCAGAAGTTGGTTGGAGCATGGAAAAGGCTTTATATGGAGGAGGGTGCGTTACACCCCAACCAGATCTTCAGATACGCAACAAGCCTTCGGTGGCCCCTATTCCGACGCCGACAGGCCCTTTCCACTTCGGCGCTGTGCACTTCTCCTTCCAATGTAATCCGGACGAATTGCCTGACGACTTGCAGGAAACGGAACGGGATGGGTTTGAGATAGCGAACGCCGCTGAAGACGCCGGCGAATTTTTAAAGTTCCATATACCTATCTGGTGGACATCAGCAATGTTCTGTGAAAAGTTTTGGCAAACAGCTGTTAAAGAAGAACATCTCAAAGCATTCCACCCCCCTTTCGTACTTAGGCAAGAGTATGCTAAGAATGGGAGTTCGACCTATTTCCCAGCAGAATGGTGGAGAGGCCCGCCAAGAGATTACGAAGAAGGAGTGAGACCAAGTTGGGATATCCTTATACGGCGATGGGAGTATAGAGTGCAGTCCATGTCCTACTTGCGTCCTTGGGAAGCCGAGGAGCGTCGAAAGTGGCTGATGACGCCTTGGAGCCTGATTCAATGTAGAAAGGCAATCTCTGACTTCGGAAGAGCACACGCAGCCCGCGACCGTGTCCAGTGTATGCGAACGGCCGATTTCGGTAGGGGTATGCTAAATGAATTCAATAAAACCCGAATTACGAACCAAGGAGCGAATTCTGTGTCGTGGGTATTTGTAAGCAGAAAATTTTTCTTCTTTCTTTTCGTTATAACTTGATACATTTCCTAGTTTGGATACCTTCGAAAGTGAGCATACTGTTAACTATGGTTAATATAGATTGCAATTCACTGTTTAATGCTAGCATCGATGCCGTGGATCACAGAAGATATTCCTGGGGAACCAGATACAAAGTCTTTTACAATCTCTCTCGTTAGTAGAGCAAAACATCTTGAAGACATCGACAATACTTCCACTGAAGATGCACAAGGCTGCATTAAAATGCAAAAATCGCCGGCAGAATTCTTCAATTTCTTCAGAGGCATGTTCGATGATTGTTCATACAAATGGCCGGTATCCGCTCCTTGGATGGACTACTGCCGTTTACTAGTACACAACATCGAATCGCAGCGAGAAAAAAAGGGGGGTTGGGATAAAAGCAAAGACGAATGGGTCGAGTTCTCGCACCAAATTCCCGAGTACGATCCATCTCAGTGGCGTTGTTGGAATGGTGATCGCTATCTTTTATCTGCAGTATGTAACAAGACATACTTCAACTCCTTCGAAATCTTGAAGAGAACCCTAGCAACTACTAACTCACGTTGCTGTAGTGGAATGTGGCGCCATCTCCTTCGAATACGATGACTGGCGGTGGTCCTAATCAATCAAAGCCTTCTACCCAATCCCAAATTGAACGGATACAGAGATATTTTTCCGTAGGTGAAATCGGGGACCACAGGAGATTAGACGATGCTTGGGTGGTCGAAGCAAACGACCAACATGGATTCGATATATATGACATTACTGGTAACTATTATCCGATCCCCCGTCCGCAAAAAAACTTAACATGCCTAACTGTAACCCCCAAGGTACCCTTAGAGATTTAGGGTGTTCTCAAGACCAGTTTCAAGATCTCCTAGCCTTGACGCATATGGGGTGTCTTGCGCTATCAGAAAGCAATGAATTGGCACAAACGATCCGCGGACAGTTCGGGCAGACCATCCAACAAATCGGTCAACAGTTTCTTGAACTACGCCCGGAGGAGGCAGCCGAGTACGACGGCACGTACGGCTCGAGACTATTGGTTACATTTGGCACTGGAATCTATGATCTCGCTGGTGCGTCATGAAACAGCTCGTGCCAGTTACAGGACCAATTCGTTAACACTTCACACAGAATTTACGTTCGAGACAAAGGAGGAAGAGGACGAACTCAGGATGAGGCCCAGCAGCCAGCATACGCCAGGTTATAGCTATCCGGGAAACTTGCATGAACGCTTGCAGCCACACCGAGTTGGAATTGTGATGCGTACGAGGAGAAGGCAGTCCGAAGAGACACGGTCCAATCCGCTTACCCCCCTTACCTTGAACATGCTTCGGTGGCATGATAACCCTTCTACGGGCATCTACATAGCTATAAACAACCAAGTTTGGGATGTTACCGGCAAGTTAAATCCTGGATTCCTTTTCTGGCTTGAAAACCTAACACTTACTTCTACTAATGCAACTCGTTAGACTATACCCATCGTTATCCTGGAGGCAGGAGGGTGCTCATGCAAGGCGGAGGCGTCGATAGAAGCACCGACTTCCCGCAGGAGTTCTCTAGAACCATCCCAGATGAGTTTCTAGTCGGACGCATTGTTCCAGAGATGCGTCTCCCGGATGTAGGCCCCGGCCAGATCGTTCTGCACGACTGCGTTTACGACATCGCCAGCTTAGCACGAACTAGCCCCGCGCTGTACAGAAATGCACGAAGGTACGAGGGAGGCGACGCAACCCCCGCTATGATAGACCCGAGGAATACCGTGCAGACGAATTTCCTCGCCGAGATCTATGCCAAGACAGACCTTATAGTAGGCAGGATCGCGGACGACGCTGCAGCCACAAGGCAGATCACACAGGGAGAGCTGGAAGAGCACGAAGACCCCGACGATATCGACGGTGCCTGGGTCTCGATCGGCACAGATGTATACAACGTTACTGGTAAGCTGCACACACTTCCTAACAAATGCGTTTTCTCTTTTACCCACCCCATGCCCTCTTTTCACCAAGCAAATCACATCAGAAGCTGACACGTGCTCGTCCTTCCCACGCCACAGCCATAGCCCGCTACCCCGCCTACTACGCGCACGACATGCCCAAGAGCGTCCTCGGCAAGCCGCTCGACGGCAGCTCGCAGCGCGCGACCTGGCTTGCACAGGAGCACGCCGCACGCCGCATCGGCCGGCTGGTCCCGGGACCCGCGCCTCCGGGACGGACGAAGAAGTCGGCCGCGGCCGAAGAGCCCTTAGAAGAGCTATTCAATCAAGCTCTCGTCGACGATCAGGCGGTGAGAAGAGCCAAGCGCAACGCGGGTAGTGCATGTGTGCATAGGCCCCCCAAGAAGAGAAGGACGGGGACGGCGTGAAGACTGCGCGGATCTTTGATGATGGTAATAACTGTAACTGTAGATGAGGGTTGATTATTTGGTTTCAATTTAGTACTGTTGTAGAAGAACAGAATTCCACGACCCATCTGGAAAAGGGGGTAAGGTTATTTATGTTTAGTTTTCTTAGGCTTGTATGTATAATAGTGTCATTACACCTCATCGATCGATCAACACTTTGGAGGTATCATTGTCTTGAGCTATTCGTCAGGAATTCTGATGTGATGGTTCCGAATGCATGTACGAAACCACTACACCACCAAAAGGTAGAACGTCGTAAAGCCGGACTCTCATGCTCATGCATTGCCTCATCTGATCACTTGGAGAGGAGAGGACTGCATTAAGAGAGTATCACTCTGGAATGATAGGCACCGACTTGTAGCCGTACCGCGACACCTGACGTGTACTCCACGTCCATAACTCGCTTTGAATATCAAACCTTGTTGACTTTACTATATTCACTACAGCAGTAAGCTCCTATATCCTACCTACACTAAATACCATACTGCCGCGACCCAATGCAGTAGTCAATAAACATACCTACGTAGCCGTCGAACCGTTCCATCAAATGTGCTGTGCTGTGTTGTGCTGTGCGATGCGACGCGTCTCCCTCCGTGGCCCTTCCCCAACGCCGGGGGATCGAAAAGTACAAGTAGACGAACAACAGGCACGAGCCGTAGAAAAAAACCGCGCCCAACTAGGAAGGGATCCGTTGATACCAAGAGGCAGGGCCTCGAAAGTCGTAGAGAGAAGAAAGGGAAAGAAGCCAGGAAGTATATCATCCGCGATCGTCTAAAACCTTATATACTGCTGCCTCCATCGTCCGGCGTCTCAGCAGCTACCTCTTCCGTCGCACCGGCACCCGCTTCCACCTCGCCGACCGGGTTATCCGGTACGATGCCGTTCATGCGCTCCCAGACCTCGCGGCGTATGCGGTCGTCCTTTGCCTTCCGCGCCCGCTCCACCTCCTCGAACCCGCCGCTCTTCTTGAGTTTCCCCTCCTCGACGAAGTTGGATAGCTCCTTCGTGAGCGGGTTGTCGCGGCGGCTTTCTAGCTCCTTCTGCCGAAGCTTCTCCGCGCGCTCTATAGCTTCGAGCCGGTCTTCGTGGTTCGGCTGCAGCGCCCTGACCTCGCCTAGCACGCCCTCCTTTGCCGCGTTGGGGTCCACGCTGTTCCCGAGATTGTGTAAGCCCTTGGAGAACTGTCTCGCCGTCGGCATGTTCTCCTTCATCTGCTCCTTAGTAGCTTGCTCGACGAGCGCAAAGGTCTCGGAAGCCTTTTCGATGTCGTCCTGCAGGTCGACCATGAGATCTTCCATGACCTTGAGCTCGTCGCGGCCTTGGCAGACTTCCTCCAACTCCTTCTCCCAAATCTTGGTCCAGATGGGCTTCTCTCGTTTCATGTATTCTTGAACCTTGGTCAGCTCCTTCGTTAATAGTTGAATATCCTTAGACACGCCCTCGAGTTGACGCGGCAATGGTCTCACGCCGCGATTAACGACGTCCTTGCGCAAGTCTTCGACAAGGTCTTGAAGATCGTCGACCCTAGTAACCAGGCGGTCCGAATCCGTGTTGAGCTGTTTGCGACCTTTTGTGACGTAGGTATAGCCCGAGTTGCCTTCTACATCAGGCATCGAGGCCTTGGCTGCCGCGACCTTAACATTGGCTGCTTTGCCTCGCAGTGTAGACATAGAGCTCTGGACATCAGTCTGGAAGTTGGAATAGGTTTGTCGTAGGACAGCCAAATCACGGCGGAGGCTCTGCAGCTCTCTATGCTGGTTAGAGTTGAGCTTCGCGCTGCCGCCAGCACCGCCAGCCTTAGGGCTATCCATAATAGGTGGTGGTGCCGCCGCCATACGAGCCATCTCCTTCGATGTTTCTAGTTGCCTATCGGACACTCTTTGTATAGCCGAGCTTTGGTCGGTGACGTTTTGTCTGACTTCCTCCATCGCCTTCTTTAACTCTCCAAGCCCCTCGTCGAAGTGCTTCTTGACTTCATCGAGAGGTTCGACGTTCAAGGCGAGGACCGTACGATCTTTAATGTCGGAGAGGTCCTCCAGCTCGTGGCGCACACCAGAGATAGGGTCTTGAATATAGATCTCGGGCAAATCACTTCCGTTTAGGGCGGTGTTCCAGGAAAATTTCTCGATGAAGGCGAGTTGCAGCCGACCGATCGTTAAGTCGGTATAGCCTTCGGGAAGCACAAATTTCTTAACTTTTGACTTGTATTGCAGGAATAAAGTCAGCTCCTTGTCTAGAGGGGGAGACTGGTCTTGCGCCGGTTGCTTCTGCTGCTTTTCCGGAGGTGTTTGCGGCCGTGGCCTGGGCTCTACGGCGGTGTCCACCTTTGGTTTTGATTTCTCTGGAGATGTAGGAGCACCTATTATTGGGAACGCATCGTCTAAAGGCCCGGATATGGTAGCGCTTGGCTTATACTTATCTTCTGGAGACCGAGCTGGTGGGCTATCCGTTCGAGGAGGAGGCAAGTCTGTCCTAGAGTCTTCCTCGTTTACCTTACTGGGTATCCGAACTGGCGAAGAGGATTCGTATGTATTTTTCGATTGGTTGGAGGTATTACGATTATGGCGTAAGGATTCTCGGACTTGGACTGCTCGCATCGACTCCCTCACTTCTCCACGTCCCCGATTCGGTATAGGAGTGTTTTGCGATGGTAACATAGGAACCCCGTTGGTAGGTGCTCCTAAATGCTTAGATATTTGGTAGGCTGAGTATCTTCGTGACGCCCTTCTCTCGAGGTCTCCTCCCCTTTGCAAGGCAGCAAAAGCGCTTTGCTGCGACTTTGGCGGCGGTGGAGGAGGCGGAGGGAACGAGTCGATGTCGAGGTTACCCATCGATGGCCCTGTAGGTATCGTAGTCTCGTCTCCAGGGTACGGTGGGAGTACAGGGATATTTTGCATAGCATTGCTCGATAACGAAGATTGTTCCGAATTAAAAGAATTACTCGACTGATCTCGCGGTAGAGCTCGCCGAGTGGGAGACTGGGTTAGTGATGAAGAGGCGTCGTTCTGTTGCGATGACATCCTTTCGTTTTGCGGTGGCGCGGTGTATCCGTTTTCAAGACCCTCGTTCAGTAGGGATGTGAGGCCAGTACTATTGCTTCCCGTGGTACTGCTACTCATGGTTCGATTAGCAATCCCACTCGACTCAGGTGAGCCGCCCCCTTCTTTATCCCGGCTCTGCTTCTGTCGGAGTTTTTGCTGTTTTCTTTTAAGGCCGTGTAGGAGATGGATGATAATGTCTCGTATCCGCGGCAAATATTTTTCCAGACTTTCCGTGTTGGCCTCTTGGCTTAAGGTGGCCTCCAAGATATGTCTCAGGTTTTCAGGAACGTTTCCAAGGTCGGACGTGTCGACATTTATTGCAGTAAATGCGCGGCATGCCATATTAAACTCATAACCTAATCGGACGTAGACGTCAGAGACCTGGGTGTCGGTAGCTTGGCCACGCGACCACTGTGTTAAGGTTTCGAGGAGCTGCTTCGTCGCAACCAGGAGATGAGTGACACTCTTTTCTATTTGCGAAAGTGGCATGGATGTGCCATTGGATTGCTGCGAGTAAAATACCATAGTCAGCACTTATTCCCCTAGCTGACAAGAAGAGAAAGAGTGTGAATGAGTCGTCGATGAGTCGTCAGGTAGTAAGAAAAATGAGATGGGATCATAATGAAGAGTTGATAATAAAGTCATTATCAAGATGTCCGTTGATTCTCTTTTGTTCTTTGATTCCAACTCACATTGCGCCTTGAACTACCAGCTGATCTACTTGAAGCTGTGGATGATCGTGGCTGCATATTTGCAGGCGACATCGATCGCATTGGAACGTTTGACGGACCGCCATCAGGTCCGGGGGACCTCCGTTGTAATGACCTTTGGGACGGATTCGGTGCCTGCATCTCGACTTCGACTTCGGTCTTTGAATCCCCTCTCTTGTATTCAACTTCCTATATACTTGTTCCTCCTCTTTCTTCCCTATCGCCCAAGTTTCTCGTCCTAAACTCCAGACCAACGATGTTGTTTTTTATTACACGGCGCCGGACACTCTCATTCGTACGAAACGTTATCGACAACCGAAAGCCGAGATCGAAAGCAATAGCGAACTTTAAAGGTATAATTTGAGCGATCAAAAATTGGTAATACAGAACGGTCGGGAGGAAGACGTCGAAGCAAGTTGGATTACCAAACCCGATTCATCGATGATGATGACAGTGCAGAAGCGACCATTTTCCCGCGTGAGGCGCGACGTCGAAAAGGACGAAGAAGAGCCCGACCAACGCTAGTCTCATTCTGGACTAGTGTACGCAGGGGCAAGGATCAAACACTCTGGACTTTCGGAGAGCGGGCTAAAGTTCGATGGCCCTCGGCTGTTTGGCAGTGCGGGCTTGGGGTTTTAGGGATGGTTGGTCATAGCGTCCCGCTGTGCTCTGCTGCTAAATTCAATGTCTGCCTGCCAGACAGTTCACGTCTTAACCCCGAAAGAAAGAAAGCCCTAAAACAGTGTTTCAAAGTTAAAACAAAAGAGATGAAGAAACTTTAAACAGCAGGCAATGATGCCATAATTGATCTAATATGACCAAGTAATTTCGATAAAGGACAGTGAAGAATTACAGCAGCACCAAAATACGCACAGTATGCTCTATGCGATAGCATGTTCATCCCATGTACCGTATGTTGGTACGATAGCGAAAGCGAGCTGTCAGAAGGAGTGCATTCAGCTGCAGCTGCTGTCATATTTCTTTAAGGTATTGACTCACACTGACACTTGACAACCACGACTATAGAGTTTCGTAAGTTTCTGTAGCTCGCGATTGCTCGCGCAGTCGCGATTAACTTCCCAATTATCTTGAAAGCCGCGCGGCTGCGGCGCAGGTATGTAGTAGGCAGGTACAATACCTGGATGTCAGCTGCGGCCTTGAATACGAGTATAGCGACAGTTTCCAGCTGGAAGATCATCCAATGCGGTGTGGTCAAAACCGGTATGCAAGAGAAAACACGAAATTCCTTCCTTTGGAAGACGACTATGTTGTCTTAATTTCTTGTTTGCTATTGGAACTCTACGTTTTATGCTATTAGTGTTACTCGTGCAATTCGCTACCATAGGTTTGTTTGCAAGGGTAGCTATTTCTAGCGAGCTGACTCCATACACTCAAGAAACTGCAAGATACTTCCCAAAAATAGGTAAATGCCTTGCCGACACGTCAGCGCTAACGAGCCACGATCCTCCTTTCGAGTTCTAGGTGAGGGACCATGTACGACAATCCTTGCATGCATTCTCTCTCCTGTATTGTGACATATCATATCGTCAGTCAACAAGTTGTTATATCTAGGACGAATATCTCTAAGGTTTGTGAAGGTTCACTATCTCATATACTACAAGTTCGATCTCGATACATATATATCACTCTGAATTGGCAGAAAAGACAAATTCGGAAATTGATGCTACATCTTCAAGATCTACCGTCGCATATATACCTATCTAAGAACAATGTCGTCTCCAAAAATTGCCATCATAGGGGCCGGCCCTGCTGGTTGTATGATCGGGCGAATCCTCTCATTGTCAAATATTCCCTTCACCATCTACGAGAGCGACACGAGTCCCAACTATCGCTCCCAAGGAGGCACATTAGATTTGCATCCCGGAACGGGCTTGGCGGCCATGAAGGACGCCAAATTATGGGATGAATTTCTGAAGCATGCCCGCTTCGATGGCGACTATATCTTGATGGCGGACAAGAACCTTAAGCCGTTCATACAGATGGGCCCGAGTAATAAGCTCAGCGAGCGCCCGGAGATCGACCGCGCCGATCTCCGTAGGATCCTCACGGAATCTCTCCCGGAGGGAACTATCAAGTGGGGCCACCGTCTACAGCGAGTCGAGGACGGGAACACCTTAGTCTTCGAACACACAACCGTATCCGGCTTCGACTTCATCATTGGGTGCGAGGGAGCCTGGAGCAAGGTCCGAAGCTATATTTCGCCGTTGGCGAAACCATACTATGCCGGCGTTGGATTCCATCGCCTCGCGATACCGGACGCGGAGCATGCTGTGCCGAATCTCTGCAAGGTCGTCAATCACGGAAGCGTATTTGCGAGTTCCAATGGGCAGAGGATGGGAATACAGCAGTTAGGCGATGGTAGCCTCCACGTCTCTTGGTGCTCACGTCGGCCGGAGAACTGGACGCAGACCTGTGGATATAACCCCCACAACATCCACCAGGTGAAGAGTGCGATCCTCGAGGAGATGTACGATTGGAGCCCGCAACTACGTGAAGCTATCGAGAAGGCAGACGAGGGCGTATGCGACCCGAAGAATCTCTATATGCTCCCCGTCGGTTGGAAATGGAAGCATCGTCGAGGCGCAACTATTACCGGTGACGCAGCGCACTTAATGGCTCCGTTTGCTGGCGAAGGGGTTAATGTCGCGTTTGACGACGCGCGGAAACTCGCTGCTGCGATTATTCGAGCAGTGCAAGGGGACGGCGGGCTTGATGCGCTCGATAAGGAAGTGCAGGCATTTGAGGAGGAAATGTTCCCACGTATGGAAGTATATCAACGACAGACAGACGAGGTCACCAGGCTCTGGTTCTTCAGCGAGGGTGCGATGAGCGATGTCGTGCCGAAGGTGATGCTAGCCCATGCCAAAGCCAAGGTGCCGACAGTCTTACTCCCTCTTGCCTGGGGACTTGTGAACTCATATTGGTTCGTCAAGACTAGACTGCTGTCTGGCTATCTGTAATGGTGCATTTCCGCATTGACTCGGTCATTGAAGGCTTGAAATAAATTAGGAAGGAATTCCCCTCTCGCATGGCGCAATCTTCATTCATATTATACCACCTACATTGTTAATTTCCCTTTTGCATATTGATACCTTTAATACCATGAAATGCGAGCTATCGCGTACAACAAGAATGCATGGCTCTTGCATTAAACCAAAAAAAGAAGATCGTGTTACCAATCACAGAATGCCTCATATGTTCCTTGTTTCAAGCCCATAGATTGGCGAAATTCGTGGTTGCAGGAGAGACATTAAGGTACCTGCTAACGGACCTTGCCCGATTGACTCCGCGCGGGAACTCCCATAGCGTGGAGCCGACGTGCATGGGGGGAGGGGGCTTGGCTTTGCAGAATGCCGCCCGCACAGCTGCAGATCTCTTTTCCTATTTGGTATCACTTGCAGATGAACGCAAACGAGGCTCGTTTCCATTATTACGACTGATGAGGTGAGAGCAGGTGAACGTTGGCTACCTAGACAAGATGCCCGACATACATCTCGAGGACATCCAAATCGAGCCATGATTCTCTAATAGGTCATGGCTGTTCTACTGTTGTGCAACCTGTCAAGCAAGGCGCAGAGCTTTCGTGCTTCCATTTTCTCTTCATGTCTAGCCCCAAGATGTAGCCCTAGGGTCGCAACGGGCTGTCGTTAAAGTAGCAACAACATCTGAGCCTCACGAGCGCTCTAACCATGTCACCCACCATCGCCCTAAGAGGTCGACGATGATTGGAAAGACCCTGGCGTTCGTAGGAGGTATCATTCCCGTGGGGCGCAGTTGGGCCAAAGCTTGGCAGCAAACGAACGAGACGCAGATGTAATGAGAGATACCTAGCCGTTAGCATCCATTGAAGTCCAATGGTGAATTGGGCTATCTATCGCGGGGCTAAGAGACTAAAAGCGCACCAAAAGACAGTTAAGTTGTCCAGAATTTGGGGTCATCTAGCGTTGCCGATCTGACTAGGGGGTACTAAGTTATTGGGTTGCCGTTCCCGAACCCAACCCTATCTTAACATGCAACAAGAGCCAGTCAGATCAGACTTTTAGAAAATGTAGTCGGCAGTCAGCCGCCAACATACCAAACTAAGCAAAGAAGAACAAGACCGAACATTTTGGATATATTTTGATGGTTACATATGCACAGTCACTGAACCTGGGGAGAGTCACATGGGCGATAGGTAGGCTAGCTAGCTGTCCAAGACAACCTGAATCTGACCGACTGGATATTTTTGAGGCTCATCATATTGGCATTCGGCTACTGTCCAGTTGATGAGACTTGAAACGTTCATGGCGATTCCCGGTAGTTAGGTTCTTGTGTCAGAAATAGGAAACATCCACTACAGCCTTATAAGCCTCCTGCAGCCTTAACATCACTAATCAATCCTGAGTCTATCAGACTTAGAGGCTATGCGAAACACCCATGACGAGAGAAGTAGCACAAGGCAAGCTGACCTAGATGAGATGGCCTTCTCATTACGGGGCTGCATAGCGGCTCGCAAACAGTGCTCTGTGACCAAGCATGCTACTCAGGCTTTCCCGCTAACTTTAGAGATTTCTGTACGCCCTACGTCTTGTTTTATAGCGCAATCTAAAAGCAGGCCTGACGTGTATCTAAAGGCTTCGTATATGGCAGAAATTAGATACCTAATTCGTGTTTGTGGGTGAAGTGTACGTTGGCTAAAACTAAAGCTGGCGTGGAAGAATGGGAAAGATAGACCTCTTGGCTAGATTGGGCATCGTGTATCCGGGAATTAGAGATGTACCACTGTAATGTATACGGCCATGCCGAATAGAATACCGTCTATATCGCCTATAGACGACTTGGCCCTTATCGGAGATGAGTTCGCACCGGATCTTAAACTCCGGAAGTCCAGAGACTACATGTATAGTGGAAGTCTGATGACATTAGTTGGGCTCGACGGCCACGAGGTAGGCCACATAAGGCACACTACTCTGATGGCCATGAAAGCTGGTCTCGAATGTAACGCTGCAGTGAACTAGATATTGGGCAAATATCATTTCGTAAGTTTCGACTGGGCCAATGCACTCTTTTGCACTGCATGTGTAACATGGACTAAAACTGACATATATGCGATTGTCGGTTGGTAGAAATCTCGAACATACATGCGCCTTAACTAGATATAACATTTCGGTTACCTCAGATAGATAGGCATACCAAGAGTTTGTCCATCTTGACATTTGTGAATTTTTGGAAGCCACCCATGATGCGCTCAGGTACCAAGCTTGTCAGGTATGTAGGTATATACTTCCATTGAAGCTGCCATGATAGTGATGTATGTATACTCCAAGTATATGTATTGGCGTAAGACCTTCGCCCCAAGTCGGATTCTCATGTCCTACATATCAATGGGTATGAATGCTATTATTATTAGCGAGTATTGTGTCATTGTCGCATACTATCTCACCGTGAAGGGGCATCATCTCATGCCCCACTCAGATTACGAACTTAGCCACAATGGGAAATAGCCTAACTTTACTAGAATTCACCAAGATTTTAGTCTAAGTCTAACATCTTTCTTTCTTTCTTTCTCTCGTAGATGTTTCCTCAATCAATTCGATTCCACGAGGTACGTGATTCACATAGAATTGTTTGCTCGAATCATCTAGCTGGAAAAAAGCAGGATTCTTTCAAGCCATTTGCCCAAGCCTGTCAAGCCTTTAGTCCCAAGTTTTTGAAAACCTGTGTAGGTAGGTACATCCCATATGACAGTATAAACACAGTACACTGTACATGCACCTATGAAAAATGACCCCAAATGGTCTTTACCTGTCAGGTACTACCTGTGTACTGAATGGCGTAGTTTCTGGGAAATAGATACCTTAGCTAAATGTATGTATGTATGTTCCACCAGTCAGACCACCTTCTGTGAGAGAGAGAGAGAGAGCTATAAACGCTCGGACCATGTCGTACCCTTGAACCAAAAGAAAGAGCTCCCAAGTTTCGCATGGAAGTCTCCCACTCTCCCCATGTCGACCCTTGGCCCACAATTGACCTGACCGAAAACTACACCACCCCCAAAGCTATTAATCTTTTAGGATTTTGGCTGGCCTGTAATGTACCTTACCCACAGTACCGCTACGGTATTGCAACTTGAACTTATCGAAACCTTGGCCATAACCAGACCACCATCACACACAACCTCCACTTTCTCTCATCAACTCAATCTCCAACTGTCACTTTAAAAATTCATAACGTCGCTCTCTACAACGAAAAAAGAGCAACAAGATCCCGTCCTCTGCGACGAGCTCATCGTAACAGTACCGAGCAGGGGGACGCCGAAGGGAGAACAGCGCAGAAAGAGTTGGTTAGCATTAGCACAGCTAATAGCCCGAGGTGAGACAGTGACCCTCTCTTTGCAGTACCTGACCCAGCACAACCCAGCATCCATACATACATGTATCTACCTATTATTTTAGGTAGCATGGGCATCCGTGGCCAGCAGCTGGCCCGCACCGCACTGCCCTGCCCTTTTTTTATCGAGGCCGTGTGCGTGAGAAGTGAGAGAAGAGAAAAAAGAGGCCGAGAGAGACATGGCAGCACGGACAGATTAGTTTTCTGACTGCGAACGAGCCATCTACTTTTTTTGACCACTCTTATTTTATTTTTTTAACCTTCCCCCGGCTACTTCCCAGTCCTCCCCATCTATCTTGCGGTTGGCCTTGTCAACATCAAAGCAACACTTTTTTTTCTAGTTTTTTTCTACCTATTCTTCTTGACAACTCTAGACCGTTTCCCTCTTTGTCTTTATTCGCAATCACTCCCTCGTGGCAGCAAGCTGCTCATAATTCTCTGTTTCAATCAACCATACCCCCCTCCCATTGCGTATTGTGTTGCGCTCTTTCTAATTATCCTCTTGTTTCTAATGCGCTGACGTCCAACCTTCCTATCCACAGTCAAACTGCTATCCGGCAGAGGGCCTGGACATCGGCCAGAAGAAATACCTCCTCTACAACTTTTCACACCACCAAATCCAATAGAGCGAAGCTTGTCTTAGAAAGATTAGCCGTCTCTATCAAATTCTATTTGCGAAGTGAGTAAACTTCTCCTAATCTTATTACGACGCTTAAGCTACCGCACATGTACTTCTTCTGTCATACGTCGGGCTCAGAATTCGCGTCACCTCCACCTCATCTCTCCTTCCTTCTCTCAGACCCTGCGCTACCTCGTTCCCCCGATCCGCAACTTTCCCATTGCGAATGTCGTTCGTTCAATTCCCATCCATTGCACCGCAAAACTCGTTTTCAAATGAAATTTACCAAATCCCCCATCTCTGCATAAGCTGACAAGTCATTCTGTTCAGGGTCCAAGGGTTTGGATTCCCCTCGCCGACGGTGCCGAAGTTGAAGGTGTCTTCCTGCCTTGATACGACTTGATCTGTCACCTGAGAATGGTGCAGCAGAAAAAAGGTTCGGGCGAGTCGACGACGAACGGATTGAACAAGAAAGAGTACAACACAATGTCTTTCCAGAAGAAGGACGCCTCGGAGGCTAGAGCCATGGGCAACTCTGGCAAAGGCGACGTCAAGCAGAATGGTAAGCTTAGGATTGGAGAGGTTGCTCTAACATGGAGCTAATCAAAAGTATGCAGGTTCTACGAACGGCCCCCAGAGTAACTTCATGACCGATAGTGCTATATCTGCCTCTCGCACTGGTCGTGAGCGAGTCTTGCAGCCGTGGGTTGGCCCAAGCAACGATGGCCTGGACATGAGTTTGGAGGGTCCTGCCAGCGGTGGTACTTGGGACCAGTTTGCCGTGAACGAGCGCCAGTTTGGCATCAAGAGCACATACGACGAGAGTATCTACACCACCACAATCGATAAGAGCCACCCGCAATACAAGGAGCGAGTGGCCGCAGCAGAGAGAAAGGCAAGGGAGATAGAGCGAAGTGCAGCAGCCACAGCCCACGTTGCTGAAGAGCGAGTTATGGATTTTTCGGGGGGCGATGGAGCCGGCCCTGATGAAGAGGACAAGTAAGCTTTTCTGCGCCTGGTAGTCATCCTTGAATTTCTATTAACTCGGAAATAGGTACAGCGGTGTTAAGCGACAAGACTTCCCCCCTTTACCCGGTAATCGAGAGAACAAATACACTCCACCTGCGCGACGAGCCCCGGCTGCTGCGTCTAACGTGAAGGGTGCACCAGTTGATCCAGCTATCATCTCCTCACAACTGAAGACACAGAAAAACACGCCTGCCGTCTCCAAGCAAGATGATAGCAAGTCCCGCCCGGCTTCCAAAGTTGAAGCGCCCTCAGCACCAGCTGCCGTGAAGTCCCCCGAACCTAAGCCGGAGAATAAGATCAAGCCAGAGAACAAGGTAGAGTCGCAGAAACCTTCGGAAGCCAAAACAACCAACCAAAACTCAACTCCGTTAAAGCCATCCGCTGCTACCAGCCGAACCATTTCTCCCCAGGCAAAGGATGGCCAAGGTGTTGCGCCTAGTGCAACCTCTACGGTCGAGCGAGATGTGTTGAACTCCTTCAAGACATTCGCCAGCCAGCAGCGTATGAACGCTGAGAAGGCGCGAAGTACCAAGGCGAAGGCTGATAAGGAGGTCAAGCTGATTGAGCTGAAGAAATTTGCCGACAGCTTCAAGCTACCTACTCCTGTTCCTATGGATTTGATTTCCATCATCGCCAAGGATCCCGCGAAGCAGCGCGAGATCCAAGAGAAAGCGAAGAAAGACGCGGCTGAAGTTGCTAAGAGGAAGGTCGACGAGGCTGCTGCAAAGGAGAAGAAGGGGGCCGCCGCAAAGGAAGCTCAAGCTACCCCGGTCACCCAGCCGTCTTCTGATAACAGAAACGCCCGCACAAATGCTAACCCTCCTAGTGCTGCGCCTGCTGCAGCTCCTGCTCGTCATCAGGGCAATCGTCAGACCTTTACCCCGGGTGCTTTTCCGTATCAGAATCGATCGGGCCCTCAGCATATGCAGCAAACCAACCGCCAGGGCAACCTGACCGGTCGTCTTCGAGCTATGGAAGCGCAAAAGGCACAGGGTCAGGAACGAATTCCGACAGGACCTGCCAACGCGACCGATCCTTCTTTCGGTCGTCGTATGGGTGCTGTGCCGGCTCACATGGGAGGAAAGCTGAATCCGAACAGCCACGAATTCCGACCTAGCGCATATGCGCAGACGTTCAGCCCGAATGGTCACCCTAGTGCGGGCTCAAGTCCCCGTTCGGCTATCAACCATGCTACTGAACTACAGTCCGGTTCTACCGGTGCTCATTCACAGCAGCAGCTCGTGGTTGTCACGAAGAAGAAGAGCGCGGTTGATCCCAAGAAATGCTCTATACTCTCATTCGTCAAGACTATTCAGCCTCCCGAGAACAAGAACTGGAATGATAACGATGGTCTTCGACCTTCCTATGATACCCAGCCTACTTGGCGTTCCATGTCCGACGATGAGAAGCCAGATTCAACTATGCGCCTGTCGTTCGACGAATACTTCGAACGACAACCATTCAATACCCAACCTACCCCCAATCCTCCTCACCTACTTCCGCAGCTGGCTCACCAACATCAACTACCTTTACACATGCAGCATGGTTCGCATCCTGCCGCGCCGCGACACTCACCTCACGTCGCTCCTGTCCAGATGCATGCTAACCAGCATGGCCCTGTCCCTCATGCCCAGTTCAACGGAGGTGACGATCATAGAATGATGCACTCGAGCTCATCGCAATCATACTCGTCCCCAAGAATGGGCCAAGTACCGATGATGTACCCACCCAACATGAACTCGGCAGGTCAGATGCCGTACAACCAAAACATGGTGCCCCAGTTCATGGGCCCCGGCGCGCCACCGATGAACCAATTCAACCGTAGCTTCTCCAATACACCACAATACGTCCCGCAGCAGCCCGGAGGGATGGGTGCGCCGATGATGATGCAGCCGCAATTCATGACGCCCCAGCCGATGGTCGCTGGTCCTCCTCAGATGCAACCCTATCCTACAGCCGGTCACCTTCAGTTCATGCCTCCCGGTGCCACGCCACCACAACCAATGCCTGGAACCAACGGGTATCCCAGCCCAGGAAGACCAGCTGCGCCCATGATGGTCCATCAAGGATCACAGCAGGGACAGCCCATGTATGGCATGAGTCCCGGCGTGCAATATCAGCAGCCGGCAACCTTCGTGCCACAACAGCAGGGCCAAAGTAAGTGGTCTAGACGACACTCCAACCATCACAAGGAGACTAACACACAGAATAAAGTGAACAATATGCGAGGGTATAGCAACCCCGGTCCGCAACAGTTCGGTACAAGCCCACAACAAGTCCATACTTATGGACCGGTGCACCGAAATGGAAGCAACAACTTCAAGAATTATCAGGGTCACAACCAACACCAAGGTCCGCAAGGTGGTCATACGATCCCAGCAGGGCCTCAGGGTCGATCTTCCGACGGCCCCGACGAGGCCAAGTGAGCAAACCTACCGAGACTGCTCGCCAAAAACTCACCAGCGCCGCGCTTCAGCGCATAGTCAATTTCTTTTATCCTAGCGTCGGTGCCGGCCGCCTTAGCTTGTCGATTATATCGCCACCTTTGCATAGCATCTAGCATCATCGACATAGCCATATCGGTCGGGTCTAAGTCTCTAAAAACCCCGCAGTTCAAAGGAGACTCGAGGGCAACATGGTATCGCGAGAACCGGTTACTCGGTAGTCTTTAAATGCATATCCTGTTGAATCTTAAACGAATATGCACATGACAATCATCTTCTGCCGTGGCCCTTTGTTACCTTGGCCTCGTAGGATATGTCTTTCGAGCGTTTCATAGCCCAAGCACCGACCGGCTTGGGAAGACACAGACCAGGATGAGGAAGTGTTTGAGCAAACGGTTGGTAGTAGAAGCGGGACGAAGCGTATTATAAGCTTCTACGAGCTGACGAGAAGAGGAACAAAATAGCTTGTAAGGCTGTAACTCCGGCAACTCGGAACGGTCGCGTCTAAATAAGCATCATGGTCATCGGACTCCCGTAGCGAACTTTACACCAAGACCGACTTTAGGTAGCCAAGGGCGAGGACAGGACATTTTATAGGTTGTTGGCCGACGCAACAATCTCAGCCAAAACGGTGCAATAGGTCCTCGAAAAGGAGAAAGACTGGCAGCGAATATTGTGGCATCGATATCGGAGATAGTAAAAGAAAAATAGTTTATTACATGTGATGCGTCCTAATTGATAATGACATGATAATAAGTGAAGTCTTCTAGCTGGCTATGCCATGATGACCAATATAAATTAGAGGTAACCAATTATATGGCGACTATTCTCTTTAGTCAAAGCAGTCGCATGAACCATGAGGAGGAGGACGCCAAATGGGGCAGACTTCGCCTAGTCGCCCCATCGCATAAACGATTTGATGAGAAATGGAAGCTGGGTACGCACTTCGCCTCAACTTACTTCCATTCGGAGTTAACCGACCTACCTAATGTACTCAGGATATAGTGGAGTTTAGTAGAGAGGAGGCGATGAGCAAAGATATTTCATGCGTTGCGAAAGTTCGGATCACGATGATGACGAAAGTATTTTGTGAGCAGGAGGACACTGGCTGGCTTAGCTAGAAGGAATTATCTCCTGTTTTATCTAGGTTGGCCAGGCACGAATTACTGTATTGCAGGATTTCGCCTGGGAGACATGATGATGGATGTCTTCCACGTATAGGACAGTTATTTTTGTCTCTCCTCCTTTTTTCCACCACAAGGATGACATGAAGTCGTAAGTAAATAAAGCTTTGAAACAAGACAGGACTACAGTGCAGCGAGGGCTAGTTAGGCTGACTGGCTTTCTTCTTTTTTTTTACACCTGCCACAAGTAGACATTTGCACCGAAAACGGTTTTTTGCGCGAGAAAAAAAAAGTTTTAGTTCGTCGACCACTGTATATGAGGGAATGGCATGGAGATGACGCTTCATGCGAAAGACAGGTCGGGTGCCCGTTTGGATGTTTCAGTGTTTCGAGCGGCCAGCCAATGAGCGGCCGCGGCGGGCTCCCTCAATTGTGTACGCACCGGCTGGGAGATCTCTGGTGCAGGGGGCAGGGAGCAAAAAGGGGGGCCCACACTGCCTGTTTAGTTGTTTCAAGATCGGCCTGCGTTTAGGTACATGTACCTGAGCTATAGCTGTAGCCTATAGGCCTAGGAGAGAAAAAAAAGCACCGAGATGCAACATTGGGGAAGCGTCCCGAGCCTCTATGCTGAGTGGAGGCCCTTCTTTTAGCTAATGGACTTTTCGGGTGAGGTCCGGGCATAACGTCGGTTATGTCACATCCCGTCTTTTTGTTGATTGGCGTATGTAGGCCGTAGGCAAGGCGCTGTAGGTCATGAAAATTCCAACCGCGATGCTAGGAGGTGGTGGTGGTTGTGGCTTTTTTCTTATTCTGTTTCCTGGCTCCTGTGCACGATGATGCGATTTTTGCTGCAGATCTTACCGTGACTGCCGAGCGGTAGCGGACCAATGGGAGGAATTCCCCCCTGAACTTTCCTTTCACCTTGATTCCATGAACAAGTTTTCTTGGCTGTGGCTTGCCCATCCATGCTGTTATGGCCCCATGCATCAACCGAACAATGGATGGAAAATCCGAGCGCTGGGAAATCCTGGGGATCTACCTCTTTCAATGGACGACCAGCCCGTCTATATTAATATGGAGATCTTATCGGTGTACAAAGAGAAAATTTTGAGCTTAAGGGGGATTCTTACTCACATAGTAGGTACCTGAACAACTGATGACGATCTCACGATGTTGAGTTAGTGGCTGAATAGATAGGTGATTTATCATTTTATTTTCTAACAGCACAGTACCTAGGTGAAAATGTGTTAAATATTCGCACTTCATCTACATAGTACTATACTAGCTTGCCTACTTACTTAGTTTCACCCCACATCTAAGTGAATTTGTTATCGGATGCAGACACGCAGTTTAAGGAGGCCAGATGTTCTATTTCATGTTGACACAGGAGAATAGGGGTCTCCCGTTAGGGATGAAAGTTCTTAATAGACGAGCTAAATGCGTTAGGTTACAGTAGTAAGTGTGGCTAGGTAGGGAGGCTTCCAGCTGGACTAGGTACACTAAAAGCGTCCGCTGGCAAGATGCTAGAGATCCCCTGAAACCCGCTTTTTCGAACTCGGTCGATCGTCGCTTGCTCGGAGGCCAATGACTGGTTTGTTCTGTCAAGATGTTTCACCAATTCAGGTACCCGATGGGCGTGATAGGCTGCGGTTAGTTTCCCCCACCCTCCTCAGCTTTACCGCCGCAACGACCGCGCATACCTTCTCCATTCTTGGCCACCCATTTCGCATCCAGACACATCTTTTTGGGAGAATTCTCAAATCGACTTTCAACCTTACGCCTCCCGATCCCTTGCACCGTCACATCGCATCCATGATTTTATGCTTAACCCCATGTTATCTTAATTCCTAATCCTACGTATGTACTATATTGTACGATGTATGACTATGACACCTCCAAAGAGAAAAAAAGAAGGTTGTTTTGTTTGAAGATCGTCTACCCTGTCTACGCCATGCCGGCTGGCTGCTGGCCACCCATTTGACGGCCACCTACTTTATCTCTTTCAGGAATGTGTGGATCTGCCTCGTGAAGATCGATGCGCAACCACTCCACCTCAGCGGCTGCTCTGCTCTGCGGACTTTACCCTGCTGTTAACAGCCGTCTGCTATGCAAAGCAGTTTTACTCCGTAATAAGTGAATTACCTGTTGAACTCCGGCATGCGTGCCTAAAGCAGACAGGTGGATACTGGCGGTACGGTGGGTCACCACCCATGTACCGAACTCACGATCCAGGGGCTCTTCCGACTAAGACAAGATGTCAGCCGAATGAGGGCGCGCGGCCTAGTCGAAGCCAGCCATCACGGAGAGCGTAGCTTAGCTCATTGGGTCCGTTATGTCGGTTTGCAGGTGTGGATGTGACGTTGCTACTTGGGCGCGACCGCTGCAGTGCGGATTCTGAATATAAAGATGTTGATGCTCGGCACAACAGTTGCACACATCTCACCTTCACCTTCTGCCTCATCAGCGCAGCACAAGATCTCTCGTCGTCTCCCCCACACTCTCCTTACTGCCCTTTTTTTCAACTTGCTGGTCACTTGATCAGGAATTCCCCGGTGGTTTCCAAATTCTTCTTCCATTGTGTACTTGTGTATCACATTCATTGTTCACCGACGGTCATTTGGCACCTAAGTAACATCTCGATCTACAACATCCTCCATTGTTGCAGAAACTCGACCACTCGTCATAAACAAAGTCCCCGAGGCAAATCAACGGCACTGGCCGCCTTTGTTTACGACCTTTCTTTTCGAACACACCGCTTTGACGGCATCTTTATTAGACCCATCAACAGCCCTTGGCAGAGTTTGCGACTAGCTTTCGCGACTTTTTCAAGACTTTCTCAACACATTTTTCAAACTTACTAGATCCTAGTATCTAAGACCTGCCCGTCGGCAACTACACTCATTTTCTCTGCGAGAAATTGTTTTTCAATACACTTCATACAATCATTCAACCCAAATTTGCAAAAATGCAGATGCGATCATTCCTCGTCGCCGCCCTGGCTGCTGGTACAGCTATGGCCCACATGAACATGAAGGACCCTACCCCTTTGGCTTACAAGGGTAACCCGAACTCGAAGGAACCGAACATCGACTACTCCATCACGTCCCCGATCACCCAGGCTCAGTACCCCTGCAAAGGCTACCTCAAGCTTCTCGGCACTCCCGAAGGTGCTTCCGTCAAGACTTACGCACCGGGTGGACAGTACTCTATGAGCGTTGAAGGAGGCGCTGCGCACAATGGAGGTTCATGCCAACTCTCTCTGTCCTACGACAAGGGTAGCACCTTCACCGTCATCAAGTCCTTCATCGGAAACTGTCCCACCAGCTCTGGAGGTACCTTCAACTTCAACATGCCCTCCGACACCCCCGAAGGTGACGAGGTCGTGTTCGCCTGGACCTGGGTCAACCACACCGGTAACCGCGAATATTACATGTCCTGCGCCGTCGTCAGCATCAAGGGTGGTGCCGCGAAACGCGATGCCCCAGCGATGAAGCGTGACACCGCTTTTGCCAGCCGTCCCCAGGTCTTCCAGGCTAACCTGGGAGGTGAATATTGCACTAAGGAAGGTGTTGACACTGTCTTCCCCGAACCTGGTCCCGACGTTGAGAACACATCCACCAGCCCTGGCCCCGCCGTCCTATGCTCCACTGGTGCCGACGCGCCCGAAGGTTCTGGATCTGACTCAGGTTCAGGCTCCGGATCCAGCGCTGGTGCCGGATCAAGCTCTGCCGCTGCTGCGACTTCGCAGGCTCAGGCAACAAGCTCCGCGGCCGCTCAGCCCACAACCACTGCTGCTTCGCAGCCATCAATGTATGTTAAACCATCCTCATCAAAGTCTAACATCTTAACCGTCATCCCGATCACCGAACTGACCTCTTCCAGTACCGGTGGCGTGTTCTTGACCGTCAACCCTGGCTCCAGTGCCGCTGCCTCAAGTGGTGCTGTTTCGAGCAGTGCTGCAGCTTCCACGCCCACAACCTTGTCCACGGTCGTCGCAACAAGCGCAGCAGCCGGTACCAGTTCCGCTGCGGCGTCGTCTTCGGCTGCTGCCGGCGGTAACAGCGGTTCGCCCACTACCAGTGCCAAGATTCCTACAACTACTGGTGGTGCCGGTGGCGCTGCCGGCGCTCAAAGCGGTGCTTGCACCGACGAGGGTGCATGGGCTTGCGCATCGGATGGATCTTCGTTCCAACGATGCGCATCCGGACAATGGAGCGCGGCAATGCCAATGGCTGCCGGTACCAAGTGCCAGGCCGGCATCAGCGATACCCTCAACATGCGCCGACGCAGCCGCGTCCGTCGTTCTGGCACCGGCTTCTAAGCAGCTTACCACCAAACAACGGATTCTTGGTAGTACAAAACACCTTCACCTTCAGGCTCAGGGAACAGGATGCCTTCCAGCCACTTTTGAACTGTACATATTCAAACTTTTTTTCTCTTTCACTTCTTTTTCTCTCACTGGATCACTTGATCAACCCTTTTTCTTCTCATTCTTCCAACCATAGGGTTTTTACGTACGCTAGGTCCCAGCATTCCCGGGGCGGTGTTCAGGTTCAGGTTCAGGTTCAGGTTCCGGCTGCATGAGCGATGACGAACGGATAAGGAGTCAGTTGGCATTCATTTTGCGGCAAATTTCCCACCCACCCTGCGAGGGGGGCAATTGGACGGACGGACATGGACTATGGACAAAAGGGGAGACGACACGAAACCACAACACAACACTCAAAACACGAGACACCCAGATCGCATGTGCTTCCAATCCTTAGGGTTAGCTCTTCTACGCTCTTGCGCGCAGGCTAGGCTAGTTAGTTCAATACGATCTTTTGATGATCATAACAAATATGACTTTGACTTGTACTAGATGTGACATGACATGTTTGCTTTCTTGGGTGACTGTAGTAATTATTGGTCTAATCCATGGATTCGAGAATCGTAGATTTGGGGCTTTTAGGTAGGTACTTTAGTGGTAAGTTACTACATACCAATTCGCTCAAAATTTATCTACTAATTTTAAGCAACTAATATAATCATTTATGGCATCATGAGTAAATATATGGTGATAGTTTTCTTCAAGAATATTTTTGAGAGGTTCGTGGCTATATTGGTCAGGTCTACGCACCATCCTACCACAGTGACATACATTGGCATACCTATTGCTACACATCGTGGCAGTGACTGAATAACTAATGGATACTACCTACTTACTGCAGTAATTGGTAATTGGGAGATGAACTAATACATGTAGGCATCGCAAGTCATTAGGTTAGGTACCTGGAATCCAACGCAGTTGACTACTATTGAAAATTGGGTGCTGTTGAAATGTTCTATTTTCCAATTAAAGGCCATCGTTATCCGTAGAAGTACCTAAGCCAAATTCATTTTCATCTGGGTTATTATGAATGAGTCCCTGAGATACCCATCACTTGCTCGTTGGGTTTATGATTAGGTCATCTTACACGCTGCCGCCAGTCTTGGGCCAGATCCGTTAGATACACATACTGTCGTTCGAACGTATATCGTCTCATCACGAAGAGGGTAATGGCAAAAACCCCTAGCAAAAAGACACATGAAGGGCCCAACCCTACCTCCGTCTGTTGTCTGATTTCCCTTGTGAAAAGATCTATTCGAAAATTGCTGTAGTGAAGAATCACCTCTGTATCGGGATATTGGTACCAACCTGCATGGTTCCTTGGGCCTCTGGTTCGGGGAACGTTATGGTTGTGTGATACTCATTTCCGTCTGAAGTCGTCGAGCATTCGATTCCAGATGTACTACTAATGGAAAACCAAACTGAATTCGAAGTCTTCCCACTGAAATAGATCGTATTTTTTGATTGAAAGATCGATTCGGTATGTCTTGAGCCGCATTATCAGTCAACTTGATCTGTCCCTTTTATTTTAAAAATAGGTATCTTACCCCGTTTTTTTTTTTTAGTTCTGTGAGACAAGACATGATATAGCTGAGATACAATCAAGTAGGAGCCGGTATGGAGAATTTGTGAGATTCCGAGACTTAGAATGTAGATGTTCAAGTGAAGTGTGTTGCGCAAGTTATTGAAGTTTAACGCAGGCTCACTCAATTCCCCCTAATTTCTAGTCACTACGCAGGTACTGGTGATTGTATTGGAAACTTCAAGAAAAACAATGAACGTAGTGAGAACGTACTGAAATCAGCTAAAGCAGATCGCTCACTTACAACTTGATTTCTTAGAGAGGCTTAATTCCCTTGCCTTCATGTTTCCGAGTACTGTAGACCTCCGATTTTTTTGAAGCTAAGTCCTAGGGGGGGAGGCAAAAAGTGACGGCAACCGTCATAACAACCTACGGCACGGCTCAGGTTCGAGTATGTTTAATAAGTCCCCCGAAGGAAGACGCAAGTACAGAAGCACCCAACATTTGGAAGGGGCTTAATTCCAAATGGCTCATTCAAACACGACAGAGATCCTGTGACCAGGTGGTCTGCAAAGCCTGGGTATCGAGTCCCGAGAAGGGAATCGCAAATAGATACCTGAAGACAAAGATACGGCATACGGTTGGGATAGGGGGCGCAGCAGCTTCGGACGCTTAGAGCTGGAGGCTGGGCCTGGAAGATTTCTTTTTTACTATTTTATTTTTCCTTTTCCTCTAAGATAATTTTGTTCAATTACTTACTTCACTCTTTTGGGAGCATGAGATTTTTGTCTCATTTATTAAATATAGATGGCAGTGTCGTTGACATCTACTGGATTCCACACCCTCTCAGTTCAGACATCAGTTGAACGATAGGAGTGATCCCCAATGCCATCTTGTTATTCAACATCCCAAACAATATTGCTGTTCAGGGACTCAAATATTGAATTGATACAATCAATCAATATTATATCGTTCAGTATTGTAAGATGTTGTTCAGTATGAATATAAGTATGGTGCAGATCCCAGACAATGAATTCCTTTCGTCCCACACAACCACCACTACATTCAAAGCCAGATCATCCGATTGTTATCTAAGCCTTGTTTTTGGCAAAATCATTATTATTTCGATACTATCTCTTTACCAAGGAGATCATTACGCTTTACTAACGCCACCATGGCTGATAGAGGTGTTCCCCAAAACCCCCCTAGCCCTGACCAGCCCAGCCAAGATGCTCCCAACCAAAGGCCATCTGGTAACCAAGGCCCCCGTAAAATCTTTCGCCTCATCACTAATGAGGATTTGAGCAGCTTGTACGGGGACCTTCGTCCGTACATCGAAGGCGCGACCATGAGGGATGCGGATCATAATACCTCTCTGATCATTAAAAATACAGATGGCAATGCCTATCTTACCATTCTGCAACTTACGTGCTCTATTTGCTTCGAGAAGCGATTACGACCAGTTCTCATGACCCTGCCCTCTGAAGGTACCGAACCTATTGCAGTGCTCCCTTGCGGCCATTATTTCGGAGAGCGTTGCCTGCGGCGTTGGGGTCACGAGAGTATTCGCAATGGAAATGAACCAACATGCCCGACCTGCCGTACCCCACTGCTTTATCCTTGCGGTCGTGGTTTCCGTCTCCGCTTGAGTACCCCCTCCTCCCAGATTCCCTTAACTCTGCCAGAAGGAGGAAGAACATCTAGCTTGTGCCCGTACTGTGACCATATTGTCACTCGAAATGAATGGTAAATTGACCAAGAAAGCCACTCATTCAATCAAATATAGAACTGGATAACGTAAGTGCTTAACAGATACTTTCTGCGAAAACGGCGCCAAGGAGTTGAGGGACTTAGAACATGAATCCATGACTAGGGGGGAAGAGATTGAAATAAGGTGAGTACTTCTAAGTGTTGCCAGTACAAACACTACATATGAAAAGTTCAGCTGGGCTGCTATAAAGAGGTAAGTTATTTCATAGAGATTTGAATGAATAAATAAGTATGACGTCGCTTTGTTTAGTGTTCATGATCCTTTATCCGGTGAGTGTGTATGTACAATGTTTAATACAATAGGTCTAGCAGTCAATTCGGCAATGACGTCTAGTCAAATATTTTGAGGCTAAAAGAATAGAGTGGATAAACTTATTATAAAAATAACAACTCCATTAGGCTAGTTCCCAACCCCCCTGGTGGTGAAATCGAAAATGTCGTGTTATATAAGAAGTCCGTAGTCCGTGAGGATACAAATCACAACCCCTTTAAATGCACCACGACAAGGGAGGGGCAATGAACTCGTAGCAATTACGAAAGGTAATGTTACGTCCATTCCTCCGTCCTCTATTATGGGTTACTTCTTGATCTTCAAGTTTTAACGACTGGGTGAGGATACCCCCCAGAGTAATAATAGCTTACCTACGTGTAGGTATAGTATTCTCGGTGGTACTGAAGCTAGGTGGAATCAGTTGACATAGAAATAGCAGCTTCTTCCTCATTGGTTAAAACCTCATAAATGTGCGATTAGAACTGTCTCATACATGACCCAAGTTGAATAAGACTGTGCTCGCTCTATGATCTAGGGAGGCCTCGTCCTCTCTCCTGTTAGGCCATTAATAGGGCTGCGCAATCTGTAACTTGTTTTAAATAACGATCGGGCAGACAACAATAAAAACGTTGCATACTTGGAGACTGTTACAATGCAGACCTTGGGTGCATGAGAAGGAACTCTGTTGTGGCACGAAGGGCCCTATCTACAAGCCAGCGGCCACGGGCAGGCCCCGGGTCCATATACACGAGTCTTCTTTGTCCTCGCTGTGAAGCCCCCGAAGGCTCTGATAACCCCTGGTCCCTGGTGGTTTAAGCTATCAGAATCCAAACAGAAACAGGTCTAATTCTTTAATTTAACCTAGACCTTGCTATTACATCGCAAAACACTGCCGAAATGTGTGACTTGCAGGCTTGATGTAACATGTCGCTCTCCCGCTGGCAGGGACAGGAATCCTTCCACGGCACAGCACACGCATCAGGGGTTAAGGTAGATGCCGGGACCCCTTAGATAGATTAAATTTATTAAAATAGATAGTTCTCGCACTTGACCTTGAAATGGTTGTCTCTTTTGCAGAGATTTGGTCCAGCTGCGAACAACAGACTGAGTAAAAGTGGCTCAAGTTTTCGGGTCTGTCTTTATATCAAACTCTTGAAAAGCGACGATTGAAAGAAATGAAGACGTACGTACCTATAAATACTATTAAGTCTATATTTGTTTACTAAGTCCTTACTAATAACTCGACGCCCCTTTTGTAAAGCTAATGATACAATGCGATCGCTATCATGGCTACTACTGTGCCTTCCTCTTACCCTCTAACGACGACCTTCACTCCGCCTCAAAACTGCCGTAGTTTATACATAACAAACTGTGTCGATGCAAGCTCTTGCACGGCGGAACTTCCTGATACAATATGCGTAGTCGGACCACAAGGCAGTGCCGGTACACTCGGCTGCTACCCGAATACGATAATAACATCTAACCAATTTCACACACCACAGCATACATATTCACCGGGCCGCGTATGTCCTGTAGGTATGACAACTGCTGCGAGCGCGATTTCACCAGATGGGGTTTGGTGCTGTCCTACGTGCGTAGGTCCAACCTTCAGGAGCTAATAGTATAAGGTACTGATAGCAATGATATTATATAGCGGACTAACATGGGCAGCTAATCCGCCGTGGTGTTTGGCCACACTAACCAAAGGCACATTTTTGTCCTCCGCGCTAGGATGCAACACGGCTGACGTTACCTTTACTTTCGGCGCCGGTGCCGGCCCACAGGTCTTCCTCACGAATACCTATTCTCCGCGCCCCGCCGCGCAGGGTTACACGTCAGTAACAGTTTCAGTCACAGCGAGCGATATTTTGCTCACGGCAAGGGCCGAGGGAATTTTCCTAGCGGGCCAGACTATGGCGGCTGCCGTCGCGTCTGCCGGGTCGAGTACGGACAACAGTGTAGCTCTTGTTAGCACATCCATTAGCACTGCAAGTCCACCCGAAAACAGCAACATAAATGATGGATTCCCTCAGCAAACTCTCTCTGGAGGCGACTCAGGAAGTGCATTATCAAAAAGCACTCTTGCTGGCGTCGTCGTGGGTGCTGTCCTAGGATCTTTAGTGCTCCTGGGCCTGTGCTTCTTTTTCATCTGGCGACGGCGTAAGCAGAACCGCCAAAAGAAGGATTCCCCAGACGGCCAAGAAACGAGCTCGGATGGTGGGCGACACAACTATGGACACATGCACGGCAATAACTACCACGGAAAGGCAGAATTGGATGCCTCGGCACAGGCGACGCGGAACGAGCTTGAGGGAACGTTGGCGGAGATCGGTGGAGGGGCGGGGATCTATGTGCGCAAGCCGGAGCTAGAGGGAACACCCGGGATGGGCAATACTGATGGGGATGGTTACATCAAGAGAAAGGCAGAACTTGAGGCTCTTCACCAGCAAGTATCGGAACTGGAAGCGATTCCTGTGTCTACCACGAGAGAGGACGAACGTATATCACCAATACCCATAAGTCCTGGGGAGACTAGTCGGCCTAAATTTCGACGGGGGCTCTAGAGGACTAGTTGAATTTGGATTCATCTTTTACTATGTTATGGTTTGAGAGGGTCGGCTGTGGCCCCAAATTCCATAGACTCGTGTCAGGATATTGTGTCGATAGAAGCCTATCTCAGGGGCACGAGTTGCTGGACAATTTTGCTGGACAATTGGTTAGAAGTCGGCCTCGAATTAGCGAAAGGGCACCGTAAGCCGGATGTGGGGCTACATACGGGGCCGGGATCGCCGTGTGTATCCGGATGTGTGGGGCCGATCATGAAGAAATAGTAGGACGGAGGTGGAGGTGGAGAAGCTTGATGAAGGATGCTAAAATAATACTAGTTGAGACGACCCACGATTTGATGCTAGACAGGACTTCTATTGCTGAGAAGAACTGCCTACACTGATCGACTTGTGATTGAATAGCATAGTTTGGCCCACCACCTTTTCTAAGTGGACAAGGATAACCGGATTTCCAACTTCTCATCAGCCTTGACAAAATCGCGACATCTTACGATAGTGTCGGCAGTCATTTTCAAACTAATGCTCGTCACAATGTTATCGGTCTCCTCGGTAGAAACGAAATCAGACTGGGATGAGTGTTTGGCTGGTGAATCAGAAATTATTCTGTGAAGTTGGTCGTAGATGAAAGAACCAGCATCATGTTCAACAGATGCATATCTTGTTGTATCCGTCCTCCAAGCCCATCTTCATGTTTCAACCGACCCCCCGGCTCTCCTCTCTGAGTTCGTGTCGCCATAGTTGCTTTGGTATCTGCTTTCTAGTGCTCTATCTTTTGATGAATTACAAACATATGTCTTTGGAGGAGTTAATATGTTTTCCCATGCCTCCCATAAGCTTTATTTGCTCTTCGTCTATTTTTGTATAAATCCCATTTACGTTAGGGTCGTAATACTGAAATATACAATATATAAGCTGATATTATATGTATTAATCTACTTATTCTATCTACATAAGTAATAAGGAAAGTCCTATCTATATACACTTTCCTACCAAGAAACCATATACTATACCTAACAGCAATCCCTTAACCACTTATTTTAACACTCCTATTTAAAGCCTACTAAAAGGTTCATAAACTACTACCTACATCAATCCAAACTTTAACTTATCTAAATACTACCTTTTTAAACTTTAACATAACACTAACTACTCTCCCTAACTACTACTTATACCTTAAAATTTACTCTACTCCTACAAACTAAATGCCATAATCTTGTTCCAACTCCCCCCCTAACTCACTACTCCCACATATTCCTAACTCCTGCATACTCCTAACTCCCGCATACTTATAACTCCCATATATTATAACTCCCGCATACTCCTAATCCTAACATATCCTTTTAACTTAATATAATCAATCTTATTAATTTCATTATATCTTTAATTACCCCACATCCCTACCTTATAATAATCGCAACTACTTTATTACTTTATTATTTTATTAAATTTAATTTTTATTTTTAAATATAAATTTAAATTTTAAAATATTTTTAAATTTTATAAATAAATTATATATAAATAATT
>MU400054.1:0-36507 GCA_022578945.1 Hypoxylon fuscum
TAAAATATTTAAATAAAAATTTAAATATTATAATAAATAAAATAATAATTTTATTTATAATTAAAAATAAAATAAATATATATATATATAAATAAGTAATATTTTTATAACTAATAGTATTTTACTTTTATATAAGAAACCTATATAATCGGAAGTACCTTGGGTATGGCTTTAATTAAAGCACGATACGCTAATTAATACGCAGTACTGTTAAGTGCGATGGGCGAAAGATAGAGAAGCCAGCATTAGTAAACCTGTTAAACACGCTGACATGATGCAGACTCCTCTATTCTTTTTATGGGTAACCCGATAACTGGTCTGCAATCGTCCAATCCCTCAACCAAGACACTTCATAGAGACACTAAGACACGAACGATCCCAGCGACAGAAAGGATTTCTACACGTACCATTATGCATGGTAGGTCTTTAATGTCACAACAGCGTCGCGTTATGAGTTGAGCCAAGAAAGACCTCGTACACTAAACCCAATTCGGTATAGTCTTCTGATAAAGCTCTTGGCGGAATGGCTTCTGGCCTATCTGCTTATCTGCCTATCCCCGGGATTCCAATGACGGCGCAGCCACTTCAGGGGTTCTCATCCTTAGGTAGGTAAGTTCTATATTTTCAGGATGCGTTTCAGATGAATCTAGTTCTGTGATACTAACAGACTTTCTAGACTATTCAGACTAGATTTCTAAAGCTATGCGACTAGGCTCACGACAATATCACACCAAGACTCGCAATGTAAGTACCTACTAGGTATTTACAATGCTCAAGATATGAAGCTTACAAGAATCCCGTCTTAGGGATGCGGACAATGTAAAAAGCGACGAGTTAGAGTAAGTGAGACTCTGGTCAAATCGAAGTCTATAACTCTATGAGGCTAAATTGGCCCTAGTGCAACTTAGAGCCTCCCGTTTGCTCCAACTGCCGACGACGGAACGAAACGTGTGATTACTCACTTGACCATCCTGCACTATCACTACCTTCTACTAAGCAAGTCGTCACTGTCTCATCATGCATGCCCACAGAGCCCAATGGTTTCAAGACATCCTTGGGTTCAATTCCTTGGGAAACTGTTGTAGCCTTGACGGTTAGCCATCAAAATAGAATTACAACACAGCGTGCGTTTTCGGATGTCTTGCTATCATTTGTTGAGAAGACGTACACAGAGAGTACAGTGTCTAACACGGAGCTCGCAACATGGATACAAGAGCTTGATCAACATATTCGCCGCTTTAACTATTTGGAGCCTACCGTTAAATCGATACAGTCGCTCTTCCAATGGTTAAATGGAGGAGAAAGTCCTTCGAAATCTTACGCTTTGGCCCTTCAATATAACATTGAGGCTTCTAATCGCTTCCGCGTTTCTAACCTCAGAGTTACCGAAGTAAGATTGCTCTTCCACTGAGGCCTTTGGCTAAAAAATAACGCCACAGACCCACCACACCCCCTCAAGTCAACTGTCAGCTTCCTCTAGTTAATAGTAACTAGGTCGTTCAGCGATGCTGGCTATTTTCTTGTTTTATATCATTGCAGCATTGAACTAATCTTATACTGGGTAGAAAAATTGGCTCGCTATGCTCATATTTGGGATCGGCATCATAATCTTCCATTCTTGCATGGCCGTCTCGTCTTCAGACGAAGACTTTGATTTTCTAAGTGTCTTCCGTATCCTACGGGAGAGCTCACGGCTTGGCCGCCAGGTGGGGCCATATTTTCTCCGTAGTGGGCTTGGAGAAGCCCTCACGCGTCGATTTACACACGATGAGCCAGTAAGCCAAGAGATTCTAGATCCATTACAACTATTGGAAACTTCGGAATATCTCAATGGGCTTCCAGAAAAGACGAAGCTCATTTATCATCAAACCATTGCATCATTGAAGTCCTGGGCTGTCATAGTGCATGGCTGCCCTCAAACATGGAAGGACTTCATCTACTTCCCCGAGATTGTTTCGTAAGTAAAGCCTCACAGAGTCCTCTCGAACCTATTATTAGCCTTTGCTATTAGAATTATTGAAAAAATAGTCCGATACTCCAGCTGATTAGAGACTACCTACAGAGAGGCATACCTCGAACTTCTTCAAAAAAGGGATCCCTTCGCACTATTAATATTCATTCACTGGTGCACAATTATGCATAGAGCCCACCGTTGGTTCATGGATAGATGGGTTCGTCGCGCCGCTAATTTCGCAATGTCTTACCTGGGTCCGGAATGGGCTGGGTCGTTAGAATGGCCTAAAACCATGCTGAACTCCCCTCCACCAAATTATCCCATCTCGCGATTCCCGGTTATGGATCACTACTCGGGACTGATCCTTTTACCTTTCACGCGCGCTCTCTGGTCAAACGAGGCAATAGAGGTACTACATCCCAATTTGAATAATACCAGGTAGATGGGTACAGAAAAATGATGTGATAGGTATTAATCTTGTACCATTCACATGAGTTTTCCATCTCTCCATCATATTCATCTAACAAGGAAATTATCTTGTAGATTTCGCACGTTGGGTTAAGAATTGGAATTGAGAATCGCAAAATAATTAAGACTTCAAATCAGCTCTGATATGATTTACGTCACTGCACAGCCCCTAAGCGGAATCAGAATCAGAGGTACAGCCCCTAGACGGTGGCCTGCCACAGCCTGCTTCTATCCCCTGCTGCAGCTGCATTACCTTCTACAACTTCCCAATTGGATATAGTGGGGATGCTTCTATTAAGGCCTCCAAAGCACATCACAACCTAGCATTAACAGCACCTCGTAAGATGCCAAACTCTTGCTTTGCATATATATATACCTAGGTAGGTAGGGATATATGTAACTTATTACACCAATTTTGACACCCAGGATGTTACCCGAATATCACATATAATTAGTAAAAAATACATTCATAAATGATTATGTGCTACCAGCTTGTTGAGCGGTATTCCGCTTGCCACTGCCTATATTATCAGCATGCCGTCGATGTATGTGCATCGTTTAGCCAGTCAGACCACCCCATCACGCAACGAACAATTTTGGTTGGATATGCCTGTCAAAACCACGACCAAACCTCTCAGAAATATGGCATAGATTCCATACCCGTAGATGAAGAAGTGCTAGACCTCCACCCGCGGAGAAAGTCATCGCACGTTGGCATAAGAGTGCTTCCAGACCGTAGGGAGACGGTACGTGGTAGTACTTCTGCAATCTACGGAAACAACAAACAGGGAAATAGTTCAACTATAGATTCCCAGAAGTCCCACCCCTCTAGCCCAAAAACGCAACGATCTAAGAATAATCTCGAATCCAAAGCCTATGTCGGTTACACCGACACGAGCCAGGTTGATGGCGATTTTATAGCACCTAGTGTCTCGGATGATGATCTTTCTTCGGTGGAGGCTTTCTTGTTCGGCGACAACGACGACTCTAGCCTAACGTCTTTGAGCTCGGTTGAATCATCGACAGCTCTCGAGCGGCTCACTGACAGCTTCCTATATGATGAATATCTTCATGACCTATGGCCTCAGATATTTCTCCGAACACCATCTTTAGAAGAAGCGAAAGAGGAAATTTCGCTATTAATCCTGCGATACAGTCTGGACTTGAAGAATTTGGGTCGAAATCAGAGTACCTCAGAAGATACTACTAACTTAAAGATTCGAGCCAGCATATTTGTCAAGCAGAAACGACGGTATCTGGCTCAAGAAATCTACAAGCAGTTTTGGCTACCGTTTAGAACCATATCCCAGCAAACCGCCGAGAGCAGTGCGTTTGAGAAAGACCTGGATGAGGAATCGGATTCAGACGATGACCAACAACCTAATGTTGACCGATTCCTTAGTCTAAACGAATTCATGTTTGAGACGGAACCGTTTCAATATTTTAGAGAAAACGTCCGGATGTTTGTCGAAAAGGCTTCGCCCAGTTCGTTGCAAATTACCTGGTTCGATTATATGAGATTGTTCTTCGATAATTGCATGGTTTCCACCTATTCTAAAGAGACACATGAAAAGACAAAACGGCTCTTCTGGACTTGTGTAGGCTAAATTTTCCCTAAGTCAAGTTAAAAAGAAAATACTAATATGGGCAGAATTGCGGTCTACGACTTTACGATGATTACACAGAGATTCAAGCTGGTGCTTTGGATAGACTTGAAAAGATGTTATCTAAATACGGAATCCAATCTAGGAGTTCCGGCGACTTAGAGTCCAACAACCCAAAACCAAGTAACAATAACTCAAGCTCAAATGCACGCCCATCGACTTCACGCTCAAAGTGTTTCGATATCCGGTTACCGCGACATTGGCAGAGGAAGGATAATGTGGAGCCTGGAAAATGCTCACGGATGCTCCAAACAAATCCCGACGAGAAGCATAACTACCTGATGGCGTGTCTTCCGTTTGGCCGTTGGGTGTCCAGGCTTCATCAGCCAGAAATCTGCACGATAAACTCGGACCAGGATTTCTTCTCGCTGCTGCGGACGCTGTACGGTACCAACCGTTGCAGGCTGTCACTATCCTGGGTACGAAGAGTAAAGGGCATCCATTTCGTCCAGGTACGTCTCTGTAATCTATGCTAACTATTACACCATACGCTAAACACCTATTCGCAGTTTGATATGCATCGCACCGAACTCGCTTCCATTAGATCTAACCCTGCGTTACCACCAGAAGACTTAAAGAACCAGTACCAGTACGACCCGATGCCGGCCCAGCTAATGCCACCAATTGGATCGAACATGCTCGTGCATTTCTTTGAGAACCCAACACATGCCAGCGTTCTTCCAGACCTATACAGGAGGGTGCCGAAGAAGATGCGAGAGAAGCTGACGCCATGCCAAGAAGCTGGTATGTCGGTAGGATGGGGAATTCAATTTGTTGAGGGCGTAGATACATTCGTATTTTTTCTATGCGGATGCGCTTGCTTCCTCGTCTGCTTGATAGTTGCTGTAGGCTGGTCGGCTGCTAGACAAGACATCCAGGGTGGTTTTGGCATAGGGGGGTTTCTGCTGGCGTTCATGGTGTTCTGCGGAGGCATCGTCCACTCCTCGCTCGATTCCTGACTGCCCCACCGCAGGGAAAGGGAGAACCGCTAGAACCTAGATTATTCTATGAAGTTGACGTGCTTCGTTCAGACGTTGACCGAGCATATGCCTGGTTTCTGATGCACAAATTCGGGCGGGTTCTTTTCGGCCTGCTTCAAGGTCCATTCGGCAATATCAGCCCGCTTCAGATACATGCTAAGCGTTTCGTCGCCAACGTAACCGGAAATGGCCGCCCTGGAGGGAGGTCCATTCGCTAGGAATCCTACGCGAAACAAAGTCCATTCTAATTCCTTGCCTTCCTCGTCGAACACCTTGGCCATTTCAATGATGGTTTTCCACACCTTATGCGCAAAGGCCCACACTGCTGTGACGAGGAGCCAGCGTGTAAGGTTGGGTCTGTCCTTTGGATCCTGAACACTAAACGTGCTCAGAGCGATGATGCGTCTGACCCCCTCGCTTTTCATGATGGCGAGTATCAGCTTGTAGGCAGGCACGAATACATCAAGAGGTGCGCGAGGGCTCTTTGGACCTATGACGGAGATGATGACATCCTGGCCGGTAATTGCAGGCCGAAGAGTTACCGCGTCGACAAGAGAGCCCGTGATTGTCTGTGAAAAGAGGTTAGTAAGCACCCATTGTTGGCTGCCCGACGATCTTTCTTACCGTAATATCGGCATTGTTGGCATGTTCTGGTAAAGTCCGCCTGCCATACACGGTGACTTTCCAGCCTTGTTCTAGGGCCCGTTTAACGATGATTTGGCCAGTCGGGCTTGTGGCGCCGAGTACAAGCAGTTTTCCATTGCCCATGGTCCTTTGTGGAATGAAGTGGGAGGTTGATCGGAACTGTCGTGATTGGCGTTTAAGGGAAGCCCTTAAATAGAAATCTGACCCTGCCGGCCCCCGGTCTTAAACGGCGGGGATTCGATTTGCCAAGAGACTAGGTACTAACCTAGTACAGAATCCCAAGTAAAAATGAAGCTTCAATTGAAGTCGAAGACCATTTAAATAAGAGATTGATATCAATAGTCTCCTGTTTGTAATAGTAGTGAATTTTCGTCAGAACTTGATGAGACGAAATTGTAATCATTTCGAATTTTCATTGCTGGCTTTCCTACAAAGTGTCAGATTTCATCACCGCAAGAAAGTTCCTCTACAATTAGATACCGTCTTCAAACATCTCTTTATTCAATCCATTCAAATAAGTTGTAGAAGTAATCTCATTTGTAAGCAGCCATAGTCCTCAATAGCTCCTAGCTTGCAATTAACTTCACCGAGCATCTAGAATTAACTTCGAGACTACCTACAAAACTAAGGTACCCCGTATGTACCAAAGTAAGCTAGAATAATACAGGTCTGACCAACCCTGTAAGCTGTAAGATAGGAGACTCTTTGTATCAAAAGAAGCTTCTTTCAAGGCGATCCGTCATTCCTAAGGGTCCATTGGCCAATAATGTCTTGAATAATAGTGGATCCCTAGCTCTTCTAAAGCAAGGTTAAAGTGGACCAAGAACGCTTCCCCACGGCGTCGGTTGCTAAGCTGCTAACGTGGGCTGAAAGTAAATAAGAAGACAATATCACCAACACTGCAAATCGAACAGACAATTCGTCCTTCTTGGCAATTAGCAAACTCCCACCACAAAACCCTCGAGCTTCTCCGAAACTACCCCGATGGCCACCACGATGACGCCAAGCAACAGCGCCTCGTACGGGGACTGCGTGGCCGCGCTGCGCACCTCGCTCTCCTTCCTCGAGTCGTCCGTGTCCACGCTCGGCAACGGCGTGGCCGACTTCCCGCGGCTCGTCAACGTGCTCAAGACCGTTCGCGTACGTGCTCCCTCTTCATACCCTCTTACCCCGAGAACCTCAATACCCATACTAACACCAACAAAAAACAGCACTACGAACTGATCCCCCAACCCACCCTCGCCCTCGCCGAAGCCTCCCTGCGCGACGAGATCGGCCCGGCCATCGCGGTGCTGCTGGACCGCGCCGACGCCCACGTCGCGCGCGCGGAGCGGCGCATCGACGCGCTCAAGGCGCGGGCCGAGCTGCAGCAGGGGCGCCTGCACGACACGCCGGCCCAGCCCTCTACCTCTACCTCCGCCAAACGCCCAGCCAGCTCGGGGCAGAAGCTGGGCGGCGAGGCCAAGCTGCGCGCGCGCGCCGTGCGCCAGCGCCGCGAGGCCCTGCAGTACAGCGTCGAGCGCCTCGAGCTCGAGGTCCTGCAGAAGGAGCGCGAGCTGCGGAAGCGGGTCGACGCGGCGGCGGCGTGAGGTGGTTTGCCTAACCTAGGTAAGGATGGGCAGGATAAGCAATGTCACGGACTACGGTAGAAGTACGAAGCCGGATTGGACGAGATACGTTCGCGAGTTGGCTTCGATGCTACATGCCGCGGCGAAAGTACCGCACAGGGGACGTTATCTACTTGTGCTTCTTACTCGACGTCGTGTTGGAAGAAAGGAAGAAAAAGAAATGCGATAAGGGCAAAACGGTGGAAACCCTCTCGTCCACTGTAACTTCACTCTGCACCCCTTTAGAACCACAATCACGTATTGGCCCGCCTATCCACCCCTACCTTCTACTGGGTATTTTGCGGGAAACCTGATAACGTAGTAGTTATGGCTTGGACTACGCGGCGCAAAGTCACGATACTCCTAAAAAGAAGGATCCCGTCGAGGTAATTCGTTGGCTCATCTTGAGTCGCATCACGTACCTCTGAGTGAGTGATGGATGCTCGGTTTTATAGGAAGAATACGGCAGTCTCAAGGTCAACAGTTGGCGAGACCTAGGAGGACATAGTTACAGTCTTCAACGGACTTGATGACTTGTAATTGTATCCGGATTTTGCCGAGTTTCCGGATAGTTAAATCTAGGCCGACCCCGTAACAATAACAAGTTAATCATAGCCAGAGCTTTTGAGGTTGAATATGCAATATTACTCGTGTGATCACAGTTCTTACTCATCAGACATCGTAACACTTAGGTAGTCAACGACAATTACTTTTTAATGGTCTCTTTTCATTGATTGATACCAGAGTTTGTACCCATCTCCAGGAATCCGAGGGTGAACCAATGGGGCGTGACGTTCGTAAATCCCGTTCCGTTTCAACTCAGGCACCGCGCTCCGTCCTACTTTGCCCTACTTCGCCGGCTTCAACTATGTATATGTGCTTTGGAACGAAACAGGCGTCGGAATAAATAAGAAGGCCAAGCGGCTATGAATGGGCCGCAAGTCATGTTGGTGCAAGGCAGCGGAGGGGTGAATTCTCTCTGGGTGCCATCCAGGCCAGGGGGATATTGGCGTGGTATGGCGGTGTGGTAATAGAGAGGAAGTGGGAAGGGAGAGAAAAAAAAAACAGACAATAAACAATAAGCCGGCCATCGTGGAATAAAAACTAGAAGAAAATAGAAAAAAGCCTTGCAAGCAAAAGTGGAAGAAAAAAGTTACATCCGGTTTGATGGTAATAACCCCGTTTTTACTCCAACGCGTGTCCATGAGCCCCATGTATTTTAAGCGAATCTTCTAAAAACCTATTTCAAATACAAGCCACTCTTCAGTCGATGTCTTCGATCGTGGCCTGGGTATCCCTTTCAAATGGTCTGTACCAAGTCGATTAAGCTCTCGGAGTGGGTGTCCCCTCGCAACCCTACTTTAGTAGTCTTCTCATAATAATATGAGGTAATTGCTGGGCGCTATGCCTGTGTCGCCGCTCTCTTTTCGTGCTTGCCACCATCGACCGCTCACGTCGCTGACTTCGAGAATCTCATGTTTGGAGAAGGAGATCTCATTTGCATCGTCCGGGTTAGCTTCGTAGCTGTAGATGGCCTTCGCGCGGTACGGGTATTCGGTCGGCTGAGCGATTTCCGGTTCATTTTGCGCGGGCGACGGGGCCTTGGGTTGAGGAGGGAAGCCGGGGGCAGCACCTGAGTCACGTGCCATGTTGCCGTTGAATCCGCCTACGGGCGACGGGTTCTCAAATCCGTTGAGTTGAGCTGAAGTGTACATTTGCGGAGGTTGGACGGATGTAGACGTCTCAGGACGGCCGCCATACCCTCCGTTCATTGTCTGTCGGTTGCCCGTCGACTCCTTGGCTAGAGCGAAGGAGTCGAGGTACGCGCGGGGTACAGCCGACGGTGCAGATCCGAAGTAGAAAATCCACACAATCTAAAACGTAGTCATTTAGTAAGTTGTGCCAAGACGTATATATGAATAAAATGCATGGAGTTTATGCATTTATAACAAATGTAGTTGTAGACTCACGTTGACCATGGACAGCAGAATGAACCCAGCTGCAGCCGCCTCCCTTGAACCCTCAACCGAATATACTAGCGCGTTCACGGAAGAAGTGGTAGCAACAAGACCACATGCTAGATAACCGACAATTGCGACATGATATGTCTGGATACAATCGGATGCCACGACGACGACTATGCCGGCTATCAAGGGGAGTGAGAAGACGATGGCGAACCACGAGTACGGCGGGAAAGGGTTCCTGGGAGTCGATTGCACCTGGGCGATGATAGAGCTGATGAAAGAAATGATCCACGCAAGCTGGGTATAATTAGTATGAAACTTGGTAGTGATGCATGGAATTGTGAGAAGAGGTTCAACTTACACCTGCGATTGACACCGTCGCCAGGGCAAATGGATCGCCAATTATATTGGACATATTCATGCCTCTACGGCCATAGCTTGCCCTGTGTTCCATTTTGCGCAGCGACGGGGAATGTAGAGATCCGTAAGAGGGCATAAGGAAAGAAAAAGAGGTCTTCACGGTTAGCTGGTGCAATCAATAATGAAAACCTGTTGAGCGGTAATTGGCCACTCGGACATGCGACTGAGCGTGAAGCGATATGCGGGTTTAGAGCAAATGCGGTGCTATTATTGCTGCGCGTCGATGATCTCCCGCTACTCAATTGTGGCTGTGTGTCCTAGCAAGGTTGCAGATACGGAAACCCAATTGACTGATTAATTACTTTTCGATATGTTGTGGTTTAGCGACCCCAAAAGCTTGGACGGGAATATTCGGTTGGAATTTATTTAATTCTTTTAAAGAAAAAGGAGTGACTGTTCGTGGAACGATGAGAAAAGCTTCGTGGAGGAGCGAATAATTGGAAAGTGCCGTCGAGCAATCTTAGCGTCGTTGGAATTTGGCAGGTCGCTGGTGAGGGCTCCAATAAAATGCCGCTGCGCCGTTGTGTAAGTGGACAGAGGTAAATGTCTAAACGGTGGGTTCGGTTATGCGAATGCGACCGCGTTACCCTCGACGAATAACTAGGAACAATTGTCTTATTTTCCCACAAGAAATCGACAATAAGAATCGAAAAAGTCAATTGTGTGAATATGCGATCGAGAATCCAGTCGGCACAGGTAATAAAATGTTCGGATGGAGGGTGGAGAAAGCCTATAGTATGGCGGAAGCGCGGAGTGAGAGTCTATTGTCGTCCAACTCCTTGATTGAGTCTAAGAATGAATAGATCGACCTAGGTTTGAAGGACCCTTCGATTAAGCAAGGCGACGGAAAGAGTTGGTAAAATTAAAAATCGACTACGGTCCCGAATCGAGAATACGGTCGAGGTCGTGGAAAACTTAAGGGGGTTCGGCCTTTTTTCTTTTCCTAATGCTCTTCTTTTCTTTCTTCTTGGTCCCTTGGACTCCTTCTCTTTTACCGACGAGTAAGCTAGCAAGCAATACACAGCTACACACGCACTCCTTTCTCCTCGCAGTTCCTGACAGCGCAATACCCTTCACTGCTTTAAAAACAAATAACAACACCGGTCGATTAAGTACGTCGTGAGAAGCGAAGTTGGATCGTTCCACGGGTTGCAAAGCCTGGGCTGAGAATCGAAGTAAATGATTGACAGAAATAGGCTCGTCTTCGCGATTTGACGGGGATAGAGGGAATGGAGAGAAAAAGAAGGGACAGAACAGGCAAGAAAGCGTGTGCAGGAATAGGAATGGTAAGGTAAGGTAGGGAAGGGATGTGTGGGCGTATGTAAGTGTAAGGTCAAGGAATCGAATCAATCAATCCAAGTCCAATAGAGAAGGGGAATGGAAAGATGGATGGGTGGAGCGTGCGTCCCGGCGGCGTACCAAAATGCACCAAAGAGAGAAAGCTCAGTTCAGGAACCGGCTGTAGCTGATATTAAATGAGGAGACTAGGGATACAAGACAGCTCCCATAATTTCACAGAAAGCACAGAAAGTTTTAGCGATGAGCTACGGAACTCCAACCAAGATTTCTTCATTGTTGGATGTACTCGAGGAAATGAGAGGCTTGTACCCCCATTAACACTAGGTACGCTAATAACACGCACAGGGGCTTACGAAATTTCCCTAGCAGAGTATGTACCTGGCCGATGCTCGTTGAGGTTAGCAAGCTGGCTGGGCTGCCAGGGTGGGCCTAGCCATCTTCCTCTTCCATCCTTGCCCTCCGAACTCATTTGACGGGGGGGATTTTTCGAATGAGCTGGACTCTGTCGACTGTACTGTGGACTGTACTATGATTGGTTTTCAACAATTCCATCGAACTTAGACTAGGCTAACACGTCTTGCTTTTGTTAGCGTTTGAACGTACTGGACATTGAAAGTTGGAGTGTCTGCGTGTTAGTTACGGGATAATACAGTATTCAGGGTATTCACTGGCAGATTGTATTTGACGAACACAACCGATCTCCGCTGGTTTTCGTGACTAGGCGCTAAGGCAGGAACACAACGAATTGACGGCCCGAGTCGAGCAGGTGGCGTGGAATGCAGTGGTAGAATTGAAGATGGTTGGGTGGTCTGTGATATGGGGAAAAGACGGAGTCGCATGCAGGCTGTGAAGTGTTTGAGATTTGGCTAGGGTTCGAGCACTTGGCCAAGAAAAAAAGAAGGGATGGATGCAAGGTCTCGGGATTTTTTAGGGCTACTTGAATGCTTAGCTGTATGTTGACAGGCTAGATTCTACAGAATAGGCATGTTGGCTTGACCGACAAAAGGTCTCTACAATTTCAACTCGCCTTATTCCCTCTTTGACGATGTAGTTGTTTCTCGGGATCGGAGGTCTTCTTTTCGGCCGCAACTGTCGTCGACGCGGCCATTCCCACACCTGACGCCGAACTGTAGCACAGTTGCATACACGTATCAGGTGACAGCATCATTTCTCTTCTAAGAGCATCTGTGCTTATTTGTCAAGTCATCAATGTATGTAGTCGAGTCAAAACTCGAGGATTATGATGGGATCCGATAGGCAGATATGTAAGTGACGCTATCTAGGGGCAAGATCGATTCGAGTTTCACAACGCTCGTCAGACTCCCGCTGTTGCAGGGCTTCCCGCCTTGGAGGGTTGCAATGATGTAAGCCGTGACCATAAGTTGACCAGTCCCGTCAACCTTAGTTCACTAGCCAATGTACAATAAGTCACGTACGTTGGTGATTCATAGTCGGTAGTAGTCGTCTGATCCAAATCGTGTGCTTTGCAGGAACGGCCTCTTCTCCCGGTGGCACGTTTCAAAGTCGGAAGTCGGCTAGGATCGTCACCGATCAAACACCCGATAGAGAAACGCCAAAAGACACCAACGCCCGGAGTTTGGGACACAACTTGAGATCATCTATGAACAATAGTATTGTCGAGGCCGGTGAAGACTAATGAAGTATGTACCTAATCCTAATAAGGCAAGTCGTAGTTATCATATCTTCAAGACACCAAAAAGGGTCAATAGGCGCCTGGGCATAGGTAGTTAATATTCAACTCATCTTACCAGCCAATTAACTATCATATGTATGTCTTCATGAAAGGTTAATAAGAAGTTGGTCATGGTCACACGTGTATGCGATGCAATGTCTTCTCCAACCAACTCCCGCTTTGGTAATTCCCCCAGACGGCACAGACCTTTGCTTTCCAGACCGGGAGCTCAGCAGCATCTGAGCCTCAGACGTCTTCCTACAAGAGGAGAGCAAGCCCCGGAAAGATTCCGAATCTAGGCCTTTGGATTTGGTTTTCACTGCGACCTTTCATGCAAGCAATACTCGATCTGTAATTGGCGTATTCTGTTACTTCTGCTTGATCCATCACCTGAGGCTTCTTATGATTGATGCACAAATGCATTCAAGCTCGGTCACCATCTGGATCATTTCTCTATTGTCAACACTGCGCAAACTTGTTACTGTTTTCCTTCTCTTCGTCTCAACAACTCGGGAATTTAAGATAGCAATTAAAAAAATGGTCGGTCTAAAGGGCTGCATTAGCCTCAAGTCCGGTTGTGTCAGGCCGACGATCCCGCGCTACCCGTATTGTTTGAGCGGCTCGAGCTTCCCTCACTCGCCACGTGTGGCTGCCCGTAGTTATCTGATCCATTCTGTGCCGCGCTGCCGGCTTATTAAAATTGCATAAGAGAAATCCTCTAAACAAGATTGATTTGTCACCATTCGGCATGAATTTATTAAATTACAGAAGCTCAAATTTTGAAGCTTGGGAATCACTTTTTGTTAACGAATGATCCTGGTAAGTGAAACTACAAGGTGTAGGATCTCACTACACAGCGCCATTTCGCTAGATATTATAATAGGATTTAGCGTGGCTCTTCAGAATGATGCTTTGAGGCACTGTTGGATTCATGGAAGTAAAGGCGATTATGTATGCTGTCAAGCTACATAACTAGGCCCTTTTCGCCGGTGGAAGCACTGATTAATGGTGGGTAGAAGTAACAATGCAACATCATTATAGCTTGAGTCTTATAGCACCTCGCTTGCAGCGGTTACGCAAGCAGTGACGCTTACAAGCCTCGTTCTCGTTCCTTCATCTGAGTTGGAACTTTCCACACCATGCATGTCAGCAATAATGGCAGGCTTAATCAGAAGCTCGGTAGCTTGTCTGCCTAACCGTATTAGCACTGCCGTAGCTGTTGCTCATATCACTCCAGAGGCATTGGCCGACTTCGTCGGGTCTCTATGCCGTAGTACCAAGTGGTGATCTGCTGGACAAATCAAATATTGCCGTGTTTTTTTTTTTTTTTTTTCAGACCTCGCTCCTCGCCCTCTCCACCCGCCTCGCCGTCTGCTCGGCCCTCTCCACCCTCCCTTCCACGCCGGCCACGAAGCCCGAGTAGCCCATGACGTCGCGCTCGTACCACCTGCGCACCACGGCCTCGCTGCGGGTCCTCAGCTCCGCGATCTCGGCGGCCTGCGCCAGCTGCGTGGCCTCGATGCCCTTCATGCGCGGCGTCAGCGCCGCCAGGCTGGCCGTCAGCGCCGGGTCGGGGATGGGCGTGTCGGAGATGGCGGTGAGCGCGGACGCGGTGGCCGGGTACGAGGACGCGGCGGCCAGGACGACGGCGCGCAGGGCTTCGGAGGGGAGCTCGGAGGGCGGCTCGGTGGGCGGTGGGGGTTGGAAGAGGGTCGGTTGGGATTTGTCTAGAATTTGGTACCTAGTTAGTTGAACAGCTCATTAAGATAGTGGACTTGTGTGGTATAGAAACATACAGAGTTTGAGAAGTTCGGCGTAGACGCGCACTCGTTGCAGGAGTATTCCGAATCGGTGCTCTAGCTCTTGCATGCTTCTTATGGCTGGGACTTTGGGTTGTTGGACGGCATGGCCGAATAGCAAGTGCTCGACGCGCAGGAGTCGCGCTTCGAGGAGAGATATCGTTGACAACGTCGTGTTGTCTAAGGTAGAGTCCATCGTGTCCATGTTGTTCTTCTCGTCGGACGAGGTGAAGCCGGTGTGGTAATTGGAAAAGGTGGACTTTGAGAGAGCTTCTATGGTAGAGTGGTTGTCTTCTTAAAGGGGCGAAAGGATTAACCACAATCGTAAATGGTAGAATGTATCTGTCTGATGTAATTGAAGTCTCTCAGAGTTTCCATGAAGATAAAGGATAAGGCTGAACAAACGGGGCTGAAGGTTCCCCAGTTTTTGGAAGCTTCAGGACCCCTGTTCAACCGTACGGGAAGCTAGCCGCTGATAGCCTAACGGGGGGTACGAAACGGAATTGATTGGTCCAAATTAAAAATGCCAACAGCGTTCGCGCCAATGCTCGAGAAAGGAGATTGGTTGATTGGGGGTGGCTTTGACGACAGTTGTCAGCTGAATTCAATTCCTGAGCCGCCTGCCGTCAAACATCATAACCCGTCATTTCCAACATCGTTTGACAAACATATGTGGCAATAACCTTCACTTATCACGCCGTTTTCGTGGGCGATTCCAATACCGATTCCCGATTTATTCACCACGAGACGGAAAGTGTAGCGTACAATAAGGAGAAGAAATTCGAAGCGGTCGAACAAGCTGCACGCGTGCACATGGGCGGGTAGTCGCGGAGTCAGCTTGTCTCACTGTCCAAAAAACGAATATCGATCGAGACGCACGGATCTTCAACGCAGCGCACTGCTGCCCGAGAAGGTAGTAGTGGAAACGTGTATAAACCGCCTCTTAGGCTATGCCGAATTACTCGACCATTTCTGCAGAGAGCTCGGGCTCCGCCTCGGCTGGCGATATGGGAAGGTGTGTATACAGCCTTAGCAACGAATTGTTACGAACATTTGGTCAGCAACTATAGTATTGACCTTAGTATCACGATGTAGACAAAAACGAGCTCGCGGACGCCAAAAGGAGGGCGGAGGTGGACAGGCGACCATGGTTAGCAGCGTGATCAACCTTCTTAATACGAGTATGCCACCCTTCATCCTCGTACCATCAGCACTGCACCCGAGAAGTTAACAGGAAATGTTTGTGTAGTTATTGGCGCGGGAACATTAGCGATGCCGTCGGCCATGTCACACTTTGGAATGCTGCTCGGAGTCATTGTCATCGTATGGTCCGGCTTCACGTCTGCATTTGGCCTCTACCTACAATCCCGATGCGCGCGGTATCTCGACCGAGGGTCCTCGTCATTCTTCGCCCTATCCCAAATGACGTATCCGAACGCTGCCGTCATATTCGATGCCGCGATAGCGATCAAGTGTTTTGGAGTGGCTGTCTCATACATGATTATTATCGGGGACTTGATGCCGGGCGTGGTGGAAGGGTTCGACACTAGGGCGGCAGATATACCCTTTTTGATGGACCGGAACTTTTGGATCACCGTCTTTATGCTCGTTATTATACCCTTGAGCTTCTTGCGGCGACTAGACTCCTTGAAATATACAAGTATCGTGGCCCTTGTTGCTATTGGGTATCTGATCGTACTGGTTGTCTACCACTTCGCCTCGGATACTCTTGCTCCTAGGGACAAAGTCCGTTTTATAGCTTGGGGCGGGCCTGTGGAAGCCCTGGCTAGCTTACCTGTGGTCATCTTTGCATACACATGCCACCAGAACATGTTTTCTATTCTTAACGAAATCTCGAACAATTCTCCTGGAAGGTAAGATATCCCCATGTTTTCGGTTACTGCTTCTGTACTAACATATTTATGCAGCGTAATGGGGGTCATCTCTGCTAGCATTGGCTCTGCCGCTGGTGTATATGTACTAGTCGCTATTACCGGCTACATGACCTTTGGTAACGATGTCATTGGCAACATTGTATCCATGTGTATGTTCTTCCTATATTTCCATGATCCTGCATGGAGAAGACTAACATGTTTGCGCTAGATCCTGCATCGATTGCCTCTACAATCGCTAAAGCAGCCATTGTAATCCTTGTCACGTTTTCCATCCCTCTGCAAGTGCACCCGTGCCGTGCGTCCGTCGATGCAGTGTTGAAATGGCGACCAAATGCCATATCTCGCTCGCAGGTGCGACCAAACTCTCCGGGTGGCCGGCCGCTCCTTTCGACTCCCTTTCAATCGCGGTCTGACCATGGATCTACTGCCTCTATTTCCGACTTGCGCTTCGCCGTCTTAACCACCATCATTCTGATTCTAGGTTATGCTGTGGCCTTAACCGTCGTTTCCCTAGAGCGCGTATTAGCTTATGTGGGCTCTACAGGAAGTACCAGCATCAGTTTCATCCTTCCCGGTCTATTCTACTACAAGATATCCGACCCGAATTCGATCCACCATCAGCGTTTGACTAAGGAGGACGACGATGCCCTATCGATATCCGAGTCTGACGCCGAAGATGAGAACGGGGACGAGGGTCTTCTAGGAAGAAGTGTAGAGAGCGTTCACAGCGCGGCAAGCGGCGCGAGTGCCAAGAGCAAAAACACCAAGTTCCCGTGGCGCTGGCGGAGGAAGTGGAGGTGGGATATGGAGCATCTCAACCCCGAGTTCCTGCGAGGAGCGTCGCTGGCCTTGGCCATTTATGGTCTATGTGTCATGGGGGTATGTCTGGCGATGAACCTGGTTGGCACCGTGACGGCGCATTGAGTTACGAAACCTGCCCTGGCCAGGACTGACGGGCTGGGTGGAGGACATTATTTACTAGAGTCAGCGCATTATCCCCGGGGATTGCATTTCACTCGTTCTGTTTCTTTCGCATTGAATGGAGTCATGGGCCATGATTTATCTTTCTTGTATATACCTAGTTTTCTAGCATTGTTCGGTGTTATGTCTGAAGATTGTACTATGTATATAACGTCAAATATGCTTGTCAACCCTCAGACGATGCATATCACCGCCGTGCTTGACTTCGAATTTGTCAACACCATGCCGGCTCAATTCGTCTACGACCTACCCTAGTGGCTTGCCCTCGAGCAGCCAGGAATCTCAATAAGCCGAGGAAAGCAGGAGGATAGCAATATTTCTTACTAGAAATCTATGGACTCGCATAGCTATGACATTAGATCACGTATAGCCATGCGGATTCACGTTATGTCTCCGAACTTCAAGTAAGCTCCTGACGCTCACGACATCATATGTAATGCTCTGATGAAAGCTGAAGTAGGAATAACAGTGATGTAAATACCGGAGATGAATACGGTGGCTTCAATGAGAATGATGGCTTTAAAAGTGAGAACAGGGATTTTTGCTGCGGTGGATATAATTAAGGATATGACGGTGGCGGGCTATTTACCCCACCATGAAAGTAAAAAAAGTTGAACTGATTATCAAGCAGACAGAGACATCCAATCGAAGCAATTCTACACATTACCTAAAGCAAGCAGGCAAACTTTCGTAAACTGTTTAATAAGCTCAAAAAGTTTATTAATTCCATTCATTCACCTTATTTTTTTATCCCCTTTCCTTTTCCCTCAAAACCTCTTAAGATACCCAAATCCGCACAAACGAACCCACGATGTCTGCCCCGCACCAAGACGACGTAGACGACGCGCCCGCGATGCTCGACGTGGACGATGCGCTCGAGGAGGTGGAGGACGCCGAAGGCGATATCGCGATGGACTCGGACGAGGAGCAAGAGGAGATCATCCTACAAAACGACAGCGTAGCCTACTTCGACACACACAAGGACTCCGTCTTCGCCATCGCCCAGCACCCGACACAACCTAGCCTGATCGCGACCGGCGGCAGCGAGGGCGAGGGCGACGACGCGCCGGGCAAGGGCTACGTCTTCGACACGAGCCCCGTCGTCGGCCGGCCCGTGCTGCCCGCCAGCTTCCACGCGGACCCCTCGTCGCAACCGCCGAAGAGCATCGAGCTGAAGCCGCTGTTCACGATCGAAGGGCACAGCGACTCCATCAGCACGCTCGCCTTCACGCTGCCGCGCGGCGAGTTCCTGGTCTCGGGAGGTCTGGACGGGCGGTTGCGCACGTACCAGCTCGCCGTGGACGCGCGCAACAAGCCGTCCTTTTCGTTTCTCGCCGAGTCCCAGGAGGTGCCCGAGGTCAACTGGCTGGCGCCGTGCCCGTCGCCCAAGTTCCCCAACACCGTCGCGCTCGGCGCCTCCGACGGCTCCGTCTGGGTCTACACCATCGACGCCGCCGACGCCGCGAACCCCATGCAGATCGTCCAGAGCTACTTCCTGCACACGGCCTCGTGCTCGGCCGGCACTTGGTCGCCCGACGGCACCTTCTTGGCCTCGGTGTCGGAGGACAGCTCGCTGTACGTCTGGGACGTGTGGGGCGAGGCTGCGGCGAAAAATCTCGTCAATGATAACGGGCAGACGGTTGTCTCGCTCACGGGGCAAGATCAACGGTTTGGCGTCGAAGGTGGGCTGTACTCAGTGGCGATCGACCCGAAATCGACGTTCGTCGCGGTGGGCGGCGCAGGCGGCGCGGTCAAGATCGTCGGACTGCCGCGGGTGGGCACGGATACGCAGCCCGTAAATAGCAAGCAGAGCAAGCCCAAAGCGAAGGGGTCGGAAGCGGGCAGCGCGCAAGGCGGGACGATATTAGCGGACCTGCAGACGCAGTCGGACGGCATCGAGACGCTGAGCTTCTCCCCGAAGCAGCCGCTGCTGGCGGCTGGCAGCGTGGACGGCAGCATAGCGGTGTACGACACGTCGCGGCGGTTCGCGGTGCGCCGGCACATCAAGGAGGCGCACGACCAGGAGAGCGTGGTGAAGGTGGACTTCGTGGCGGGGCTGGGCGACGGCTGGGTGCTCACGAGCTGCGGCATGGACGGCGTGGTCAAGCGGTGGGACGTCCGGGGCGCGGCGAGCTCGACGGAAAGCAGCCTGGTGAAGGAGTGGAGGGGGCACAGAGGGGATGGCGAGGGCGGGGGCGTGCTGGGCTTCGTGCAGGGGAGCACGGGGGAGAGGGTCGTGACGGCGGGGGATGATGGCGTTGTGCTGGTGTTCGAGGCTTAGGGGGCTTTGGGGACGCGAGGATAATACCAATCATACCTGTCCGTCAGGCAATTTAATGCAATTCAAGGAAGCAATTTTCCAACGGAGTTCGTGATGTTTGGTAGGCACATGGCGATTTAGAGAGGCTATGCTGGTTTTCGACCTAGCCAAATAGAAAATGCTGACCTGGAATTAGGCACCGGAGATGGGATGGGCCTAGTTATTGTCATCAGCATTAATACCTACAGCATTAACCGATTTTAAAAACGATATTTTAACTGTACTCGTCATGTTCTTCCTAGCTGAAGATATCTGAATCTTTCCTGTAACTCAGAGTTTATATGCGTGTAAGTGATCACGTGACCCACTAGACGACATCAACCCCTTTTCCCTCCCATGTGATCGATTTCCACCACTAAACTACCTACTAAGGAAGTACATATTAATGCCATGATATTTCGAATATTACAGCTATTATTTAAAGGTGGTATCCTCGAATCAATGCGATAGAAATACAACGACGTGGTTCACTTGAATTTCTGCTCCCTGTGTGTAGGTAGTGTGTACAATACAAAGTTGGTATTATTAATTTCCTACCAAGAGATATTCTGATTATTGCTTTACAAATTTCTCTATTCTATATCTGTAATCAGATCTAGAGAACAACTTAGTAGATCGAAGCTCAAACGACTTCTCTCTTACCAGTCTCCTTCATCTCAGTACAAGTTTTCTCAAACTTAGGAAGATGTGTTCAGTCATGTTAGATATATCCAACTCCACTAGATTCGAATTGTAGGGAAATATGATAACCGTATTAGTGAAGATTCTCGTATTATAATTTCCTCATGAACTCCATTGCTATTAGGCGCTGAGTCGAAGATGTGACTCCTCGAATGACTTATAACCCTCTCATAACGCGTCTTATCACAAAAAGCACATTGTATATGCATTTTAAGTGAATATCTGATTGCATTATCCAGTTGCAATCCATAATTCGTTTGTTGTTAGCAAGCAGACAGCTACATTTTTGGATTCATCTTGCTACATATAAGTTGCTCTTCTATTCCTGTGGGATCAGCTTCTTCCAATCTTCTTGGTGACGTTAAGGAGATAGCAACACACGCCAAAATGGCGTTTCTACGACTATCTCTCACCTTCCTGTCTCAAGGATTAGGGTGTAGATCTAGGAGTACTGCGTTGACATGGAACTCTCTGCCTCTTCTAACTCACCCTCATCTTTCCTTTATTCGGTCTCTTGTTTCTTGTTGCCAATTGTTAAGTTACGCACGTAATAATGTTATTCACACCACGCTCTAAAAAATAAAAATAAAAAAAAGATTTTTTGCCGATGCGAGAAATAAATCTTTCATATCGCATCAGTGTCCATCAACTCATATCAAACTGAGCACACGTCTGTTATGTGACCCAGTCCAAGTTCTAAAATAGTAACATCACGTTACTGGTTACCGAGCTACAGTTCCTTGATTCAAGTCCATAATGGCCTGGCAAGTATACATGTAACCAGCAACACGAGGTGAAGGGCTAGTTGCCAGGCGTGACACTCCTGATTATCATTGAGCTTGATTCTTAGCTAAAATAAAATTATTTATGTTATTTTGCCCTGTGCGTGGAGGTCTCTATCTATCCGTTACTCACCACATGTGTTGCTGGTTCTATCTGTATCTCGGCTTTTACCGCCTCTTAGGAAACGCGTGAAGCTAGAAGATGGCCGTTTCCCTAGCTACCTTCTGATCTCCTACCCAACTCTTTTCCGGCTAACCTAGAGGGTTCGTCTCTACGTTGTGTAGGCATAGACCACCTCTCTATTTCCCTCACCTCGCGTCACCCGTCGTTGCCCTGATACGGACTACACTAGTGTCTTTCGTTGCAAGTACTGCTCACCAACGCGAATGGCCTACAATAATTATATAACCTAAGTCCCTCTCGATGAATCTTGCAACGTTTCTTTTCTTCTACACAACTTCTTGGTCTGATTATCAACCACACAACCTTCTCCAGTCAACTGAATCATTCAACTAAACCAGCCTTACACTGCCGTTGTTTCGCGTCAGCAGTCCTATTACACCTTTCATCAGTGTAATTTTTTCACGTCAGACATAACACCGACGTCCTTTCATCCAGGTTACTCTCACCTTCATCCTTCTACACGTCGATATCTTTACAGATACCTTCGTCATCTTGTTCGTCGATATCCTCGTCGTCTTATTCGCCGGCATCCTCGTCGTCTTACTCACTGTAGCCTTCGTCATATTATTTGTCTTCACCGTCGTCTTCGTCGATTTCTCATCTGTTGTGGGGGTTATCTTCTGTTATCAAACCCTAGTTGCATCCGCTTTTTTGCCCTTTCCACAAGATTCTCTTTAAATACGTGAGTACACCTCTTCGAGATTGCGAAATCATCAATTTTTTATCTAGTGACATTTTCATCTCTGGTTTGATACTAACTCACCTACCTCACAGCAAGATGGCTTCAATCGAGACTATGCCTCTTGAGCTCAAGCAGCTCATGCTGCGAGGCTTCAATGTCGACAGCCTTCGCTCCGCTGTTCAAGCCTCTCCGGAGCTTCGACGCGCCTTCTTCGCTTACGAAGGTCGCATCTGTCACGCCATCCTAAAGAACGAATTTGGTGAAGCTATTCTCCCCATCGCTATCGCCCTGTACCATGCAGAAATGGCTGCATCAGCATCTCACTTCCAGCCTACCGAGGACGACGAGTACACTACCAAGGTCATCTCTTTCTGCTCCTACTACCTGGCCGGCAAGGTCTATGGCAAGGTTGATCCCGACAGCCTGACTCTCCAGATGACTATCCATATCGGCCAATTCAACAAGGTCGCAAAGAATGTCACGAATTTCGTTGAGGCCGAGATGTGTCGCACGAATAGAAAGTACGCCTTGGACTCTTGGGATCGTACTATTCTGCCAAAGGGCCCTCCCTCCCAGCTCAACGCCAACGAACGCCAGAGACTCCTTCGCACTATCTATGTCTATGAGCTCGCCAGCAAGGTTGTCCCCCATCGAGTTCTCCGCAGTGACGGTTCGGAGAGTATGGAAGCCTGGCGTTGCTTTTGGTCGAGTTTCGCGCCATGGGAGATGAACGGTATCGAGGCATTAGAGTTGTCGATTGGCAGAATCATGCATCGCAAAGGTAGGAAAACATTTATCTTTTAATCTTTTTTTCTTTCAGTTGATATAATATACTAACGAAGAAGCCAGACATGGACAGTCCCAATGTCGGAGAGTACTTCGGAAGTGTCGTCCAAGAAGCATTGGAGGAGCTGTCCTATGAGTATTTCGACCGCACCCGATTCCTTGTCAGCTACAATGGTCCGCTCATGACGATCTTACACGGAGGCATGCGCTGCTTTGGCAAGGTCATCCGGGAGCAGTATCATCAACCTGGCTACCTGGAGTGGAACCAGAAGATCTGTGCGAATCGCAATTTCGAGATCATGCGACCACGCCTCTTCGACGAATCTGTACCAAACCACCTCATTTGGTACAATTCTGGGCAGCGAACCATGACCGAGGCACTAGGCCTGTATCACATGTTCACTATCGACGCTGGAGGTTCTCGCGATCTATGGCTCATGGGTCAGATATTCCGTCAGATACCGAACAACTCGCCCCTGCGTGACATTCTGAAGGACTGGGCACCGGCCGTTGTCACTATGGGCCGACATGGCCCCCATGTGGAATACTTCACATTCATGGATAGAGACACTCTCAGGGCTCGTCTTCGTTACCCGACTATGGATTGCTTGGTCCAGTTCGCGGAGTACATGGCATCGGAAGGTACGTTTATCTAATCGTTGGAATGGCTACATGATCTAACTTCTCTACAGAGCAAGCCTAAATAATTCTATCGACGGTTTCAGGAACGGGCGGGAAGAATATTGGACTGTGCTGTGGTTATTAATCCTGATACTGGCGTGAGGATCGGGAGGAAAATTCTCGTTTGAGAACATGGTAGACGCCCGTATCACTATATGTGTACCTTGATATCGTTGATCAATGAATCATTACTCTTCTCTGCCATAATAATCTCCTATTCGTCTGCCTATGAACGTAATCGTCTACTGGATGATAAATTATATCTGCCTGCCTACGTTTTGAGGATCCGTGAGTCACTGTAGTAATACACGCCACAGTACCTTTAAGTCATCGCGAATACCTATGCTGTCAATAAGTCGAATAAATGTAGGTAAGTACCTCGGTACAGTTTAACTTCTGTGACGGGGCGTATGAGTATTGTTATGGTTATCACGTGTCAGCCGAGTGCTGGGAGAAAGGTACGACGATACACTCCAGGTTCTAGGTGACATGGTTGCCCAGGAGGTTGCCCAGGAGGTTGCCCAAGTGGTTGCCCAAGTGGTTGCCCAAGTGGTTGCACAGGTCGCCCAAAGTTTTTACTACCTTAAATATAGCTGACCCAAATTCTCAATTCAACTTTTTTTCCTCCTTCACATTCTCAAGGCTTAACTGCGAGTCACTCGACCTTGATTACCTAGAGTCAAGAACGAACAAAACCAATTAAGCGACAGCTCGCGGTTCTATTTACAATACCATCGCCTTTACATTCCCATCACCACCCTCTACAATTACATCAACTACGTCGCGTTGACAGTAGGTTAGTATACCCCAAAGACGAGAGGTTCACCAATCCACTTCCTAGTCTCTCAACCTTTTTATCCTGTTAACTTCTAATTCTAATCTGCTACAGGATTTATCACATAAAATCACACCAAATCAAGATGTCGCGCCCAGCACCTTTCGATACTCTGGCGGAGGAGATCACTGAGATGATCTACGATTGCTCTAGCGATGACCTCATGCACTATATCAATGGTCCTCCGGATGTTCAGGTTCAATTCTGCCAACACCAAGAAATTATATGCTACGGAATCTTGAAGAGGGAAGTTGGTGAAGTCGTTCTTCCTGTCGCGGTCGCCTTATATCATGCGATGAAGGCTCTCCCCAAGTTCCAGGCGGCTCATGGTGACAAATTCACGAGCAATGTTATCGACTTCTGTGACGAGCATTTGCAGAACGCAGTCTACGCTCATGTTGGTCCGGACGACATCACCCTCGAAATGACGCTTTCCATCACAACGTTCAACATGTCCGCACAACGCGTCGCGGAGAACATGGCCCAAGAGATGTTGGATCACACCCGAAAGGAGTGTACCAGTTCGCGGGATGGAACACCGTACAACCCCCCGGTCAAGTTCAAGGACACCGAGTACCAAAGACTCGTTCGATCAATCTACATCTACGAACTAGCTGGCAAGGTGCTGCCCATTCATGTTCTTCCGGACGATGGTACGGAGGATACGACAGCCTGGCGTTACTTCTGGTCTCAGTTCGCCCCCTGGGAGATCAGCTGTCTTAGAGCAATCGAACGCTCGATCGAGAGGATCATGAAACACAAGGGTATGAAGACAAATCTCCCCTAAATTGAAATAAAATGCTAACAATTTCTTAAGTGGCCTGCACTCCTAATGTACATCCGTCTATCCGTGGAACTTGCATGGACGTCGCCATTGACTCTCTAAACCCCTTGTACAAGAACAACGGTTCATTCCTCAAGAGCGACGTGGCCTTGACGATGCCTATCCTTCATGGCGGAATGCGTGTCTTGGATGTCCTCTTTCAGCAAGATCATCTACCGTCCGAGTACCTGCAATTTCATGTTCAGCGAATGTGCATGGATCCTTATCTCCTCATCAAACGACCGTACCTATTCGACGTGAGGGACAAGGATCACTTGCTATGGTCTACTTCAGGAAAGAGGAGCATGGGTGAAGCTGTTGATGCCGTGTACAAGTTCACGGACGACAGGTCAGGCCCTCGGGACTTGTGGTTGTGGTCTGAGATCTATTGCAGATTGACCATGGACTCACCGCTATGGGACTATGTAGGCCGCTGGGCCGATGCCGTGTTGTCCGTCGGCCGAAACGGCCCCGACGTCGGAATCCATTGTTTTCTGGATAAGAAGACATTGTCCTACAGACTTGGCTGCTATCCGAGCATGGACGAGTTATTCCGAGAGGCGGAGCGCATGATTGACATCGGAAAGTAAAGGTATTTGAATCTCACGGAGAGTGTAGCTTGATATTCTAACTAACTACTTAATAGACTTCTGGTAGCAAAGGAGGTGTTGCCTTGACTTCCTGCTACAGACGAGCTCTGATGACGATGGTATGGCCATACTGGCAAGTAGATGTCACTAGCAATGGATACGTACGTTCTATGCTACTTTATTTATCTATAGGAGGTTTGACACTAACACATTTTAGGCGACGAACAGATTGTAAAGCTGGGGAAATTTGTGTTTCATGGACAGCACCGTTGCAGTTTGCGGGAGGATAGCAGGGAGAAGTTTGAGGATGTTGTTGTCCATCGACAAAGGAATGATCGTGGATCGTGTATCTCTCTTGCTGGTAGTTGACTCTACGAAATATTTACCACTAAAATGCTGTGTAATTGTTTCCGTGCCATGTTGAGTTGCATAAGGGAGTAAGACGTATTATCGTAGACCAACTCTGCCCATCTGATTGCCCAAAACAATAACTGTATTTCCTAAAGCTGTGAGTACTGCAATGAAAAGTACTACCATAAGATCGAGATCGTAAATATGATCGAAGTAGGTGTAGTAATCTACGTGGTAAGAGGTATTATACAGCCTGGGGAAGCTGCGAAGGTAGAATTCCGGCTAGGCCGCGGACTTGGACATAGAAATGGTATCTTGCTATTTGAATAATAATGGCTCAGTCCTTCAAAACACAGCCTAATCGTTCGTACCTTCTATAAACACTGTGAGTAACACAGTGGGTCATATGGATTTAAGCAAGTACGCGAATACTCTAAGATTCACTACGGTAAAAATATCTAAGGCAGCCAACCCAACTATTTACTTCCAACGTTTTTTTTTCTTTCACTCGATGAAAATAATTCACCTTAACCACTTTGACCAACCGTCAATCTATCCACCAAATAATTCATCAGCCGGTGAATTCTTCTTCATCAATCCTTGAATTCACTACCGCGAAAAGCTACCGCGCAATTCTTTGAGCACCTGGTTCTCGACAATTACCAATAATCATCCAACAAAGTTCAACTCGTGCCGCCACAATGTCATCCCCGGCGTTCATCGAATCGTCTTCAGCGCGAATTGAGTCAATGCCACTAGACCTTTCCCAGGTCATGTTGACCTACCTCCCTAGCGACTCTCTACTTTCATTGATCCACGCATCACCTGTGATGAGAAGAGTACTATTCAACGACCTTAAACCTATCTGTCGCCACGTGGCGCTCAACGATGTCGGCAGGATTCCACTACCCTTTGCAATCGCTCTCTACCACGCCCAGAGATCGAGTCCCGCCCCTACCCAGGGACGATTTGTCCCTTACACCGACCGCGTCATTGCATTCTGCAATCAATACCTGAAAAATATACGTAGCCCTATCAAACCTCAAGCTATCACGCTGGAGATGGTGATCGGAATTGGAAGGTTTGCTCGCGTGGCGCAAGGGTTCGCAAGGATTGTTGCTGGTGAACCAAGTTTCGCATCACAGTTCCCGACGGAGCTTAGCGAGAACGAGTGGCAAAGAATTGTCAAGACCGTTTATATCTACGAGTTGGCAAGTCGAGTTGCACGTCTCGGCGTGACCCTTCTAGAACCAGCTTGGAGAATATTTTGGGAGAAGTTCGCACCATGGGAGACTTGCCATGTCCCGCCGCTGGAGTTGTGCATTGCAAACCTCTGGATAGAGAAATGTATGCCCCCATCACTTACAGTTTTCGTTAATGTATGGACTAAAAGAAAGATCTAGGCAAGTATACGCACATGACCAAGCCTGAAATAGTGCGTTCTTTCAAACTGGAAGTAACAACTATCATCTGTTCTCCACGTGAAGTAACTCTTGTGCAGGGGCTACGCATGATACACTCTATCCTATTTCCACCCAATGCCACCGCGTTAGGCCCTGGGTTTATTCAATCATCGAAGGATATGGTTGCAACTGGCAATTATGTACATGCCAACGAACAAGACTACAGACCATGGTTTTGTAATGGTGTGCTCCAAAGACACCAAGTACTGCAGATGATGGACCAATTTCCTGACGATAGCGATGAATCACGCGACTTCTGGATATGGGCAATGCTTATAAGGGAAGTGAGCAAGAAGTCACGTCTATATGAGCTTCGAAAACTATGGGAACCCAAAATCGTCCAAGTTCGTCGCCGGCGCACGGTTTTTGTTGGGGGGTACTGTTTCCTCGACCGGGCTACCATCGAAAAGCAAGTTCCCTACCCCGACATGGATGAATTGATCAAAGAGATGAAATCGATGGCGTAAAAATACCCGTGGTTTGATCTAGGGTGTATCGGATCCGGGATTCATAGAATCGGTAACACACAGCCAGGAATTGCAATGGGCAAGGACGAGGATAGGGAAGGAATGCAGCAATGTGTCTCGCTGAATGGTGGCTACGGCCAATTCATCTACGACGTGGGAATTCGGCCATATATTACAAGTGAGTAATACAGAATCGCAAATGGAGAATCCCCCAAAGATAAACTTGGACTTTCAATTGCACAATGTGCTGTATCTGTACGAGTGTTTTTTACATGGGCTATGCCAAATGCACCTGAAGATTAAAATCAGGCAACGCCATCCTTCATCTAGAATGATGATTGTTCCCTTTTGACCTAGCTCTCTGATGCCACGCAAATAGGGAGACCGCCGAATCCTGGGCGATGGTGGGATGTCAGGGATACCGGTGAGGTAGGTCCGCGAGGTGAGTGAAGGGAAGTAGATACCGTTGCATTATGAAGTAGATAGAATGACTACCTATTAATACCTAAAGCCTCTCGAACTCCCAGGTGCTTTCTACCCCCACCCCCTTTATATGCACATAGCTGTGCCCCTGAACAAGTGCCCGCAGCTGCTGCCAGGTGGTACGCCTCCCGCTCCTCACATGGGAAATGATTGCGTAGATTTGACTTCGAAAAGCACATAGTACAAGGGAAAAGAGGCAATGTATGATTGATATTCGAATAACCAGAATATTTAGCAACGTTGTGCCAAGATCAATCGCAAAATAGCATACGACTCTTCTACATATGTAGCCATTCGGCGAATCCTGCAAAGTACATCACTATCGCGCCGCAACTACAACGCAGCCAAACGGGAACCAAGAAGCAGGGGCTATTGATTATAAGTGAACTCACAGCTACTAGATTAAGCCCTGCCTCAGCCTCTATATCTCGGATCCGGGGTTAGGCCGGCATTCGGCGTCGGTGGAGGAGACCTCGAGCTGCACGTATTAGGTGGAGCTTGGGTTTGCGGCGGACACCTTCTCGCACAGTTTCACGAGTTTTGTGTTCCTGTAGGTGTGGCGGGACGATGTGCGCTGCGCCCCGAGATCTACCGCACGCTGGCCCCTGGCCACCATGGCAGTGTTCCGCCAGTCGCACGAGCGCCTGTACGGTGGGGCCAAGGAACTCCTCGAGATGCTGCAGACGTACTGGTACGGCGGGGAGCACGTCATGAAAGCGATGCTGGAGGCGGGGTTCGACGGGTCGGGTATTAGGGTGGATCGCTACTCTACGAAGGTGCGCATCGAAGATGCGAGGAGGTGGTGCGAGATCGGTTGGTCTATCTGTGGGAAGCTGAAAGAGGGCTGGACGCAGGAAGACGAGGATACTTGGGACGACGCTATTAGGCTAGCGAAGGAAAGCTTGATTACAGAACCTTGGTACCAACGAGATGAGGACAATGAGAACAGGGGATGGCTTAATTTAACAGCGAGTGCAATCCTAGCTACCAAATAGCTTCTAAGGCTCTCAGCCGCGCAACCAGCTTGTGTTAAACTCTCACTTAGTCGCGACGGCAATGTTAGCTATGAACTTAAGCAAGCTTCTGCCGCCAGGCAGCTCCTTGTACCCGTCTGTCTTCTTCATCTCTTGCTTGATGACGTCGACAGCCTTGTCCCAGTTCTCCTCGTCCGACTTAAGCCAGCCCCGGGGTGGTGCCTCCAATGAAACTCCAGAGCATGTTGGCGTAACGATTCAGCTCTACCGTCGTGACGTATACGTCGGCCGTGTGGATGGTGATTTGGTCCTTCCGGAACCCGCCCTTTTCGACGCTGCTCTATAGGAACTCGGTCTGAGACCACTTCTCCAGTCCAGCGCGCGGTAGTGGGGTGCCAGGAGGGCGGGTGGCCTTGGCAGCGGCTTCGAGAGTAGGCATATTAGGTACGTAGGCCCACGAGTTAACGATAGCTTTCCCGCCGGGTTTCAGAGTTCGATACATATCTTTTACAGCACCGATGCCGTCGTTGGGAAGAACGAAGAGCAGGGCATTTCCAATGGAGATGGAAAATGTGCCATCGTCGTACTTGAGAGCGTTGGAGTCCATGTTGACGGCCTCGGCGGACCATGCGCCCTCTGCAGCATTCTTTCGATAGACCTTCAGCGCATCCTCGTTAATGTCCGTGCCTTTTATGGCGATGTCTACGGACTGGTCCGCGATGGCGGATACAACGGCTGCCGAGGCTGCTCCAGTGCCGCAGCTGTTGTCGTTGACAATGGAACCACTCGTAATAGGGACAAATGCAACGGAGGCCTTTGCGAGGTTCTCCATGCTGTCTGAGACGAGCTCATCGTACAGCTGAGGTGTAGGACTCAGAGCCTGCTTAGGTACGAACTTAACTTCTCCCTCGGGGGCGTTCATTATGAGCCAGCACTGGGTTCTAATTCGAATGGTTAGATTCGTAGCGAAACAACGTCAGATGTTCCTTAAAACTGATTGTAGGTTAGAAGTGAGAGAATTTATAATCTAACCAAGATGTATTGCATGAAGCTATGTAGGACATAAATTACCTACCGTAGGTACGGTAAAGCATGCATCTTAGCTAGCTAAGTACATAAGGTACAATATAACATATACGTACACTATTGTGTGGTACCTACGTATCACCAGGATGCGGATGGCAGATGGCGCGGTCCATGTCACCTTGTCTACCTTGTCTACCTAGGTACCTAGATAGGTCCCACGAAGGATGCAAGGAGGCTTAGCAAGGAAGCTAAGCAGAGGAGCAGATGGTGTACCAAGTCCACGATGATTAGGTACCGTCTGAGTGTTGTACCAACATTTATCTCTAAACTTTTAAACATCCAGATTCTTTTTAAAAACAACAACAACAAGCAGTTGTGAAGTAACTTTAGAGCCGCACAAAACGCTCCGAGCAAAGGCATGGTAACAGCCGAGCAACTAAAATATTACATAACCATCGCTCGCGTAAGCTCCTAAAAGACAGGATCCCACGGTGCCCGCAGGGTACCCTCTTGTATATATAGTTTATAATCTAGGCGACGTAATTAATGTTTATGGATCATCGTGCTTACTCAGGCCTGAGGTCAGCATGACCCCTCGTCCAATTCCATCAGTCTTGCCGCATAAGATCAGTGGAGCGTCCATATTGCTAACGAAACGACGAGTAGCAAATTTTGAAAAGTGAAGCGATTGCGCGAGTTGCGCTCGTGATGACACAGATGCATATTTAACAGCAAGCATTTATTGCGAATATTCTGTGTCCAGAAGAGAGTAGTAACAAAAAAGGGGCTAGATACCAAGGTGGAACTTAGTCTTTGCTCCTTGGCTCCCTGGTCTTATCTCTTTGAAGCAACGTGAGAAACCCTCAGCTCATTTAACCGATCATAGACCTTAGGTAGTATGAAGTACTACTTTCTCTTCCTACGAACCTGCCCCATGAAGGAAAAGGGGTTCCGCCACCGTTCCAATCCCACCAATCATGGAGCAGCAGTAGTCCATATTAGGCAATTTCCCCGGACACCGGAACCTCCGTGGCCCACTGTCCGAGACCCGAACACAAGCTGCTCTCCGATAGGGGATTGGATTGTACTCAGTATTCAGACTCACAATATGAACTTCAAATTGTTATTCATTTTAAGCTTGTTGTATCATTGAGATGCTCGTCAATACTCTGTGTACTGACACGACCTTTCCAGCCAGTAATAGCTTTCTTTGACAAGAACAGACTAGCTTTGCTCAAAAACGGGATGGAAAATGTGTCAGTTGTGATTGTTATTAGTTGATATATATTTTCTTGTAAGTTTCTTTTTAATACCTGAAGAGAATTTTTACTCTTATAATAAGTTTACGTCATGAAAGGAGCGTAGATGATTTTACTTAGGAGAGAAAGTATTTGCGTTTCCTTTCTATAACTGTAGGACAGTTTCAATAGTCGTTGCTGCTACTATGCCTCTCTATTCAAAAAAATATAACCTTCAGCATCATATTACGAAGTGACTATTTCTTATGTAGATTAGTTGTGTGATTCGATGTTAGATCTTGTCCGATAAGATTGACGACAGTAGATGCTGGTCAGCCATCATCACTTGGTGCCTTATATGCAAGGCTGTTTGTAGTGTCTCATAGAGTGATGTTTCTGCATAAACACAAGTTCATGCTCCTTTGAAATTATTCCATCTGATAATAGTCCACGTTGAGATGAAGAGCCTTATAGGTAGGTATGTATAGCAAGATTATGGTTATATTTGATATCCTTGCCATATCATATATATTGGACGGCCATGAATGTCTCGTGGTGTATACATACTGCCTTTTATTAAGACGTTAACTTGCGTAAGCGGCCGTGAGCCATGCATATACCGCGAACCGGGAGGCTCCTGGGCTGTTGCGTTCACGGACCATTGGAGTCCATATCAAAGAAATTAATCGTAACTGTATTTCGTTTGATTACACATTACAATTACCTTTCAATTGAAGCGTTAAGTGCCATCACTAAATGGCCTACTGAGCTGCTTCTTCTTCAGCCGCCAGCCGCGTATCGACGGACTGCCACCCCTAGCCTCAAGGCCCGCGGCTGAGAACCTGGCGACTATTATGATAAAAAGTTCCTCAATCTCGAAGGGCTACTGGAGAATGTTTACTTCCCTTCCCAAACTTTGCAATATTTTTCTTCTGAACTTCTTCTATCAAACTACTCCGTCAAACCCACCCAAGGTCAACAAATAGACAAACCTACAAAAACTCACTTTTCTCTAGTACGTATTCATCTGAAATCATTCGCGATGGCGTCTACAGCATCCTTGGAAGAGCTCCCGTTCGATATTTGCACGATGGTCCTGAAGCTCCTCCCCTCCAAATCCCTTTTTGCCGCCATTCACGCTTCGCCGAACCTACGCGCCTCGTCCGTGGCAAACTCTTTCCAGCTTATCAAAAGTGAAGTAGACCAGAAAATCATTCCTATCGCTGTGGCTCTGTACCATGCTCAGTCCTTGACTTGGATGTCTAACCCGGCACTACTCGATGATATTTCCGGAGCTAGATACACTTCTGAGGTCGTCACATTCTGTAAAGAACATCTGAGCAACCTTCAATCTTACGTCTTCGACTCGAAAAAATTCACCTTCCCGATGATGATTCATGTCCTCAACTTCCACCAGATTGCACAAGATCTCGCATTCCCCCTTGCTCAGGAAGCAGGCAAACTCTTCCGGCTCGCGATCGGCTCCAACGAATGGCCGAGATTTGTCAAGTGCATCTACATCTATGAGTTAGCAAGAATCATTGTACCTCGTCGTGTCTTTGAGGAAGGAAACGAGATTCTCACAGCTTGGCGCTCGTTTTGGAGCTCGTTCGCACCATGGGAGGTCGCCGGTATCGAACTACTTGAGACCCATATTAAACAAGTGATGATCTTGAAAGGTAAATACTGATCTATTAAACTCTTAATTATGACAATATTCTGATATAACTTAGTCAAGCAAACCCTGATCGACCGCCCAGATTTCTTCCAGCTTTCCCAGTTCACAATTTCATCAGCGACTACTCGAATGTTGGTTTCATCCAGACCGACTGCTTCAATGTTGGCACCCTCATTCAAAGTGGCAGTACTGCATTGCGGCATGAAGAAATTTCACTCACTTCAACGTGCTGCGGCCTTGCCGCTTGACTTCATTAACTTTAAGAAGCAACTGCATATCAAGATGAAATTGCTGAACATGCGAGAGAACCTATTCGATGACATCTACAAGGAGCACTTTATTTGGCATCACTCCTTCGAGATACGCGAGGTGCTACAGATTGCACAACGTTACGCAGATGAGACGGCCGGACCTAGAGACCTCTGGCTTTGGTCCCAGCTCTACCACAGATTAAGACCTGGCTCGCCTCTCCGCACTATGACATCTCAAGGGGATGCTCTATTCTTTGATGGAGACACAACCCATCCTACAGCTTATCTGAGGTTTCCACCTTACGGTTGGTTCGGCTGCCCCCACATGGGAAAGTATTCTTTCCTGGACCGCGACACCTTGGAGAGGTCACGGCCATATCCGACAATGAATCAACTGATAGAAGAGGCTGAAGCGATGGCTGAAGCGCGCTTGGTCGAGTCCCGCGAGTCTCTCTTCGAGTACGGACAGCTCACAATCCCAGATGGGCTTCCATCTGAACATTAACTGAGAGCATTTCGACACTCTAACACTCTGGCACTCTGGCACCTCCAATCCTGAAATCCCCTCCCCGAAAGTTAGTGCTTAGGGTTAGCATGATTTCGTACATAGAAAATCGGACTTTTATGGTAGCTTCGGCATATATTTGTTGTCTCTGAGCACGAATGTGACGGGGTGAATGGCATGGCAGAGGGGGAGTGACTGGCCTTTCTGTTTCACTTTCCTGAACATCGCATAATAACACCTTTGAGGTAAATATGAGCATCATTCGTGCGATGAACTTGTATCTAAGGAAACGAGGCGGAACAGACCGGTGCGAATCAAGTGGTCATATCAGACACGACAAGGATTGCGCTGAAGGTTGTGTAGACTATGAAGTCTAATAATAAATTGCTTTCTACGAAACAACGTGTCCCAAGAAACCACCTACTGTTGTAATGAATTTCACCTTCGCTAGACTTAATATATTATAGCCAGACCGTAAATTGCCTACTGGCAGTCTATAGTATATCAGCATTCCCTAAAAGAATGCCATCACTGGCTATAGTATCAAGGTTCCTTGAGTTTGGTAATATTAGTGCGTAGAACAATATTACATCAAGAGACCTCCTCTTCATGGGTTATTTAACGGATAGAACAGTCATAGAGTTAATCATCAAGTTATGTATGAACTACTAGTGCTGGCTTTCGTTCGCCTGGCCCCCGGAGGGTGCTGCGCATTAATTAGCAAAACGGGCAGCGACTAACGAAAGTATCCGACCCAATCAACGCTTTATAATCCATTTAAAAATGGGGTTTAAATGGGATTAAGAATTGCCCAGTATACATGAGTTTTATATGGAAAGCTCACCACTTTAGAAGTATTTCGTTAGTCGCTGCCCGTTTTGCTAATTAATGCGCAGCACCCGCAGGGGGCCAGGCGAACGAAAGCCAGCACTAGTAACTAACAAGCAATCCAAGGGTAGCGTGAATGCCAGCTGGAACCCCTATCAGACTATTAGATCGTGACTTTTTATAATATCCTGTGATCTATGTGCCTAAAAGTTCTGTGTGTACAATCCCCATTCAGAATCTAGTGACCATCCCTTAGTATGACCAGCTGGCAACCGTAGTTCCGTTGAGGGCCACGCATGAGCCGACAGCGCTTCCAATGGTCACCGGGTCACCGGTACAGTCAGTGCCGGTCCAACCCGTCAAGGTGAGGGTATCGGGTTGCTCATTATAACGGACCCTCGCAGACCCAGCACCGGGGACAGCAATATTTTGACACTCACCGCGGCTGTACAGGAATGCCTTGATACCGGAGGTAGCGCTGCAGTCTGAGACGGTACTGAAGAGCTCGGCGTAGAAGACAGCCGACGGATCGGCTTGCGGGGATGCGGCTACTAGGGCCACAAGGCCAGATACAATGGTAGCAAATGAAGTACGCATGCTGTCTAACAGAAGTAGTTTTAGCGAAATTATTTGAACTGGCAGAAAAAATTAGTCTATGGTTATCCGACACTAGGTATGTTTTGTACACGATACTAACCCAGCGCAAAGGCTCGTATCTAGTTCCAGGAAGCTGCGAATGTAGAACGGCAAAGAGTCATGAGAGGATATCTTTGGCCGTAAATAGCCTTCTATATATACTACATATAGTTGAGTAGGCTCTCGTAGAGGTCGTACCACTTGCCTACTTCGGTTGCGGTGAGGTTACAAAAAGTCCGTCTCGGCGAAAAGAGGTCCAATCCTATATACCTAAGCAACAGGCAGCAATTTAACGGTCAGTCATTTTATTTAGACATGGTCAAGGAGCGCTAAGTTCTTCCGTCCAATAGCTGACTGTATTAGAACATTCCAACGGTTAATTAGTCCTTAGTTGACGGGGAGGATTTATATGTTCCCCGTAGTCAATTATAAATGCAACTCTCACCTGCTGAATTTGGCGTGGCATAGAGCCTAGACCGGAAACCACCATGGTTCAGGATCCTTCATGTCGATTCATACATTTAAGATGATGTTCGGGCCCGGGTCAGCCCCTTCGCTTCGATCCTCACTTATGGAACAGATCCACTTTATCCGGGGGTACGGAAAAGACGAGTAGCCACAGGGTTTTGCCGCGCGGAATTTACTACTAGTGCTGGCTTTTTTATCACTCGCCCATCGCACTTAACAGTATTACGTATTAATTAACGCATCGTGTTTTAATTAAAATCATACTTAAGGTACTTTCGATTATATAAGTTTTTTATATAAAAATAAAATATTACCGGTTATAAAAATATTATTTATTTATATATATATATATTTATTTTATTTTTAATTATAAATAAAATTATTATTTTATTTATTATAATATTTA
>MU400055.1:0-35095 GCA_022578945.1 Hypoxylon fuscum
TTTTTTATAATTTTTTAATTTATAATTATATATATATAAATATATTAAATAATAAATTTTAAATAATTTATTAATATATTATTATAATTTTAATCGAAAATCACCTCCCACGTACAGTGCGTAGGATAGTGTACCTATAAATACATTGTCGCACAAGCTACATGTCCAAGGTTTTGTCGCTTTGGCGGTTTTGGTCATATGGACCATAGTCGCTAGTAACAATAGGACGCATACCCCGCCAACATCCCTTGAAGCTATCAACCCCACCGTCAAGGAAGTTTCCGATGAAGGTGAGAGAAACAATACGCTAATTACCTGCATGTATCTCCCCATCAATATTGGATACATGAGCTCCCTGGTTGGTTACAGTCCTGTACTATAGTAGCAGATAGTTACTAATCGCCATCATACAAGGTCCCCTACACGTAAGAGTGATAACAGAAGCAGGGCAAGGTAGAACAATGCAAAAAGCCGCAGCACTTATCCGCCAATCCGCTGTCATTTCACAGTCCACTCCGGTGACCAGGACCAGGGGGGAGCTCTTTGAGGTTGATCGCCAAGCTATGTCATAGGAATAATGCTGTGCATATGCTTCTACCCTCCCCCTCATAGACCGAAGTTCTGTATATATAAAGGAGCCCATTTCTTCCCTAACACTGAAGTCGAAGATTCTATTTATTACAGTCAAGGTTAAGTCCTATTATATTATAATTAACTACAGAAAAACAATCCCAATTATCTACAGCAAAATGGGTCTCTCCGGTCACTGCCTTTGCGGCGCCGTCAAGTACACGGTCGATTCCGACCCCATCATCGTCGGCTATGACCACTGTGATGACTGCCAGCGCCAGTCCGGTTCCACGTACTGTACGTCGATATGCACCCTTCCTTACTTCCTTACCTCAACGGCTACCGATGTTCCTTCTATTATTGCCCCGCCAATCCAACTGGCTGAAAACAGCTTGAGAACTAACACACCACAACAGCGCTTGTAGTCGTTGTCCCCAAAGACAAATTGACCATCACGGGCACGACCAAGAGCTACGCGAAGAATGGCTCGTCCGGCAAGCCTGTCCACCGCATCTTCTGCCCCGAGTGCGGGTCCCCGATCGCCCACGACCCGGAGGCGGCCCCTCCGATCATCGCCCTCAAGGGCGGCACCCTCAGTGAAGCGGACAAGAAGGCGCTCAAGCCTGTAAGTAACTTCAACCATATTTTTGGAAGAGTATAATAGTGCGGTAGAGTAGAGTGAAGCTAACGAGTGTTGCAACGACAGGATACCGAGATCTGGACCGTTAGCAAGCTTCCCTTCTGCTCCGAACACCTTGCCAAGCCCTTCGAGCACATGCCCGCATAAACGAACCAGAGTTCGTCCTCGAAAAGAGATAATTGGGGAAATAACTAGATAAACCTTCGATGGATATCTTGGAAACGAAATAGCGACGGAAGGCAGTCGGTCCTTTGAATTTGAAGCGGAAATGCTTCTGGCAACTAAGAAACGAGAAAGCTACCTACATATAGGTAATTTGAACAATTGATGGATACAATTCCAAACTTGTCAAATACTTTGGCCATTGCGAGTCTTTATCCCAATTGAGTGCATTGCCAATCTCTGTCTGGTGATTCGATTCCAATGCCAAAGACATAAAAGACAAGTATTCTCAACAGAGGTAGTTGGCCATCTAATGCATAACCCGATGAAATGAAGTCGAATTTAGACGCGCTCACACGTGGCCACACCATCCCCGGAGCAAGCTAACGCAGGGACAACCGCGGAGCCGCGACGCATCGGGGATCGATCCCCAGATCCAAACCTGTCTAGACCAAGGTAGGTATGTCTCGATACCATCTATACCCTCTAGGCAAGCGGGGACGATCGGTGATTGGCCCGGCGTGGTCGAAAGAGGCAAAGTTGGCCAGCAAGGTTGTCCATCAAGGTAGCATATCGGCCTACCTACATACTACACTAGATTAGGCGTGTTCGACACGGTTACAGTAAGGTTATATTGCGCCATGGCAGGGTAATGTGGGCTATCAGCACTCAACCGGGGGTAAATATATTGCCTTGAGCAGGTTTCTTACATAAGGGGAGGCACGCTCCCCCATCACCAACGGATGCGCGACTGGGTTCTAGATTGCACATAGATTAGACATTACGTGGAAGCGGCTTCGGGAGCAGGGGATGCGCTATCTATAAGGCGGCCACGAGCGCACCGCCTACTGCTGCGAAAATCACCACCCCCTTTCCGCCACCCGTTGCGCCTGTAGGCGCTGCGACATTACTCGAACTCGACGATGTGGCGGATAACCCCTTCGTAGTGGACTTAGCATCCGCGCCCGACCCGCCCGTCGTCGTCGTCGCCACACCCGAGCTCGATCCCGATCCCGACCCCGTAGCCACCGCCGTCGCGGCCGTCGCGCTCCCCGTAATGACGCCGGGGCCCTGGGGGCCGCTCGCCGTATAATACAAGCTCACGGCCGCATCGCCACTTTTCACATCGGTCGTCGCCGCGTCCCCCGTCGTCGGCTCCGGTATGGCGGCCTGGGCTTGCGTCCACAGCGCCGCCAGCGCCGCCGTCGGCGTGCCGGTGCACAACATCTGGCTGGCGCTGGACAGCACCTGGGAGAAGTAGGTGTAGTTGCGCGGGGACAGGGCGCCGTGCACCTCGAGACACCGCCGGCATCCGAGCCACTCGGCGAAGTAGCTGCCGCCGCAGAGGCACTGCGCGTGCGCCTCGAGGGCGAGGGGCGACGTGCCGTTGGGCAGGCACGCCGTCTCGATGCCGACGACGGCGACGCAGGGTGCCGGGGCGGACTGGTCCGGTGCCGTGGCTGGCAGGCAGACTGAGGTGATGTAGTCGCTTCCGTCGTCGTTGTCAGTCTGCCGCTGGCTCAGGGCTGCCTGCGCGAAAACGCCGGGCGCGCTTAGGAGCAGGAGCTGCGATGCTGGTGTCACTGGGAACTTCATCTTGTCCGCTGTAGCAGAGTGACTCTGAGATTTCATTTACTATAGTCGTGCCTTCAGATAAACGGATGTATGATTAGGTATGTATCTCTCCTTTCCTCTCGCCTCCTTCCCTGCTACGGGACTAAATGGTGAAAGGTGACGAGGAGATGAAATAAATTCGCGCGAAGCCGCACGATTCCTACATGCAGTAAATCGCAGGGTGTTGTTCTACTAGGCAGCTAGGCAACCAACTTATATGCTTCCATTCATGGCCCTTCTTGAGCTTCAGCTCCGGCGGCACAGCATTGAGTCTAGACCTGGCGATGCGATGAGACCCTCATCACCGTCCCTGTTTGGGCACACTCGTCCGTCGCAGCACGGAAGGATTACCTGTCTAGCCGTTTGCAGACCTATATCGCTTCGGCATGCTAACATCAAGAGGCATGGTGGCGTTAGAGAGCAGAAGCAAACAGCAAGCTTAATCTTCAATTTGCGTTGTTTATCTTGGCAAAGCCCAAGACACCCGCTGGGCAATGCTGAGATATAAAGAAATTCTCATCAATACCTGTTGCAGTTCCAGTGATGTTCCAATTGTATAAAAAGAACACGACAACTGGGGTGGCTAGGAGCTCTTGTACAAAGGTAGGAGAATTGGTTCAATAAAGGTCAACTCAGGGGCTATGATCCAGTTTTCGGTCGTCCGCGGACAACCTCAACTTGTATGCCTCTTCAGCCTCAACTAAGGCGACTCTTACGAATCCTTGGGTTTTGTAAAGTATGCTTTTCGAAGCAAAATAGATCATGAACTGACAACATGCTTGGGTTTGAAGACGAAACATCAATAGAACTGGGCAGATGTTAGCAAGTACCTGAATGTGGACGTGTTTGAGCGTCAAATTAATTCCCATGGCTCCGCTTGTGCTTGAGTAAAATAGGAACCAAATTGCGTTCGAAAAACACTTCCACCATTCTTGTCTTCTGAAGTATCACCTCCCAAGATCTCAGAATGGAAAATGTGGCCATAGTACATGAGTACGGCCATTGCTGGATTCAAGGAATCCAGAATCCTGCTCATCATAGATCTTCGAATAATTGTATCACACCGAAGGTACCAAATAGTATTGAGAGGAGCCCACTCTGTTTGTAAATGTGAAATTTTGAATATCGGCCTGGGGCCGGGCTGTGTTTAAATATGCCACAGGTCCTACATGCCCCACCTAGGGGGCTGTCTCACAGCCGCTAACAGCTATTTGTAGGTACCTCAGAACAGCTTCAGCTACCTAGGTAGGTGTGTGCTTGAGCTTATAAATTAAGCGGAGGGCACTGCTTATATCTAAAGGCTATTGATATATTTAATGACAAGCATGGTCGTTCTAAATTCTTTTTTAAATCAAAAAAATCAACTGACTACTATTTTATAATCTACGCACAGTCAAAGCTCTTGCATATAATGCCGTGTCCTTGGTTTCTTCTTGGTTTAATAAAGGTCAAATTCGGAGGGAGGTTCCTGTTGGAACATAGCTGTTCATCGATTTGACGGCCAAAAATCGACAGGACAATTTGACTCGGACAAATTAACAACTTAGAATATGCTTGAGGGCAAAGACCCGAGCCCATGAAGCATGTTATTAGTTTCAAAGGATAAACTAAACATCACCAAAATACCGTCGTCGAATACCATCCATCTTTAATTTGTGGCACACTGGATCCATGAATTTATCCACCTCATACTGCCAGAATTGGGGTTACGAATTGGCATTCCATGCACAAACATATTCCCAGTAAAATGGAAACCATTCAGCAGTTTCCCCGTCAATGATGCTGACGATGTTGTTGCCTCTCACCAGAATATCCAGGCTACTGAGATCGCCATGGGTAAGAACGGGGAGAAGATATTGTTGTTTATGGAAGCCAAAGCTCGAAGAGGTCGCTGGGGCTCGACTAAAGATCCACACCTAAATTAATACCATTCTGCAGCTCTTTATTGGAGATTTATTGGGTAATCGGCTGTCATAAATAGGTCCGCCCATGATAGTTGCAACTTCTATGCCTTGCGGGGGACGGACATTCCAGAGCTCTTGAGCTAGACCCTTCAATTGTGTGAAGGTTTTCCGTTTAGATTCTTCTGCGCGGCTAACCCAACCATGTCGCACAGTTTCGCCAGCAATCTAAACAATTAGTTCAACTATATCGACTACCAAGCTATCAATTTCAATGTATATAGATCTATACAAATCGATCATTTCTTAACCAACAGTCCAAGACCTACCAACTTGACCCGCGAGAAAATGATGAATATACCCCCCTATGATTGTTAGCCTCCAGTATGGATATGTTACGCTTGATATACTCACCGTGATCAGTGTGACGCCGCAAAAGATCTTGAGACCGGAGTAGCCACCGCCCTGTGAAGTCACAATCGCCCCAGCAATGGGGGAACCAACCAAAACGCCGAATGCGGAGAAAGCATACAACACGCCGACGCGTAACCCTAGCTTTTGGATATCTGATATCGAAGCCACCAAGGCAGGAATAATCGCAACTACCAAGCCAGAAGCGAACCCATAAAGCACTGCAAAGACGATTATTGGGGCGGTCGAAGCTGCTGGGAGCCACAGCGCGAGACTTATAACTCCCGAGAAAAGCGTGAAGACAATACAGACGTTGAAAACCCCATATACATCTCCAAGGTGGGCAGGGAAGGTCCTTCCGAAGATGCTTGCTGCGTTGATAATTGGAACGAGATAATTTGGGAGGTCGGTTGGTATTCCTGCCTGCTTTGCCTGAACAATGATGAAGTTGAAAGGTAGGAAGGCGCCGATATAGACGAAAAACGAACCGGTGGCGAGTAGTAGGAATGGTATTTCGAGAAACGGGACGAAGTATTCCTTCAATGTGAACGGCTTTCGAGCAGGGGGTAAGCGAGACTTGACGGCTATGTTGCCGAAGACTAGAAGCCCGAGGAGAAAGAATGCAGTGATACGTAGTGCCCATCCAAAGCCAACTTCCTCAATTAAGTGCTGGACCATGATCGGAAGTACGACACCGCCAACACTAGATCCACTGACCATAATCCCGAATGCGAGCGCTCGGTGTCTCTTGAACCAAGTCCCTGCCGCAGCAATAGCTGAGCACTGTCAGAAAAGCGTCCTATAACGATAGAAGGGATTGAGATTTTCTCACTGGGATAAAATAAAAAACTTGTCCCGATCCCACTAGCAATAGACTGAGCAAGGAATATCTGATAGTACTCCTTGGATATCGAGACCATCATCAATCCGAAAACATGCAGGACAGACCCGAAAAGCAAAGGCCATCGCGGACCATAGTTGTCAGCTAGCTTACCAGAAAACAACCCCTGCGAAAACATTAGTATAGCGCAAGTCAAAGACGCGTCCCATAACCCACGAAGAAGAACAACATGAATGATTCTGTTGCCGGTATCCATGCCACTGTACCAGGCGAATATGATGAAAGCTGGTGGGTTTGATAGTAGTCCTGAAAAACACCAATGCCTGTTATCCTAGTCAACAAGATGATTGACCAATGTCAAAAGATTGGCATCGTACAGTTCACCCAGCCAAAGCTGGAAAATATTGTACAAAACCCACCAGCAATGCAAAACCATGCTTGAAAGCCGCCATCCGGGAACGCATGTGGGTCTTGTATAGAAGGAGTCAAATTGTTAACTTTCTCTGATAGAGGTTCGCGAAGAGTTTGGTTCACAGGATGATTATTCTTGAACTTGTCAGACTTGCGATCGTCTTCGTCTCCGTGGGTAGTAGGAGTTAGGGAATTAAAATCTGCATTCAATTCCATCTTAACAAAATGAAGCTAAATGAATAAGCTAATTGTTAACAAAAGATATAATTCTCAGATTAATTTGCTCCCTACACCTAAGGTAGGTAGCAATAAGGGGGTAGAGGTACCTAGTATAAATGGTATGAAGCGACTTGGAAGCTTATTTCAGAACAACCCGCGGTCCAATTGATAAAGAAAAATATTAGTATTAAATGCAGAGTTTCATATTATGTAGGTACTGTAAATCTGGGTAAATATCGCAAATGAGTTGTGTTAGAATGAGCAATGAAGTTAAGGTGTTTGGACAATACTTGTACATTTATTTTAGCCAGTGGCCGGGCAGTTCAACAGCGAGATAGCGAGCTAAGATTTGTCAGGTCAGAAACAGATTTCCTAATGCGGTATCATCTTTCGGTCAAAAGCTTGGCACGGGTAAGAACCCACTTCGGAAGGCCGGGACCAAGAACATGGATAGGTATTGCGAGGGTTACCCAGTTGAGTTGTCCAGCAAGAATCTAATATAAGTAAGCTTACATTTCCAGGTGCAAGGCATCGGACCATACATACCTAGTCACCTAACATTCTAACATCTATATGCAACAGAATAAACCCACTTGAACCGCCTCCCTTTGGATTGTTCACTCCTTAGTTAATCCATTTCTTTATACAGAGCCCATGATAGACATTATGTTGCACAGCTTGTCAAAAGAACCATGCTCATCGAGTATCGGGTGCGTACACCTAGCTAGAGGTTGATGGGTCGAATCTCTCTCAAGACATCTGGACGCGGAGCGCTATCTAGAGGCATGGACTCCAAACAGGCCTAGAGAAGGGGCTGAGTCTCGCTCAGCATTGCTCGTCACTCGTGGGAGTACACCAGTACTATCTCCGTCAAATCTCCGTGTCTGTAAATAATTTTAGTGGGTGAGACTCTGCTCAACCCTTGACAAACCACCCAATGGCTGAGCGATATCTGCGAATATCATCAACGATAGTCCCCAACGCGTACCAGGGCCTTCCATCTTGTGTATATTTTGTAACCATGACCGTTCTCTCTCGTGACCTGGATGCAGCCGAAAATATTGTCGAGCGCTCCAAGTTGGATAGGTCGTTGCGTGGCCACCGTATGTACCCATTTCTATCCGATGGAAATACTCCAATGACTGACATACATAGCGCGCCATCTTTGCTCCCTCGCTTTGGATGTCTTGGATCGAACGACCTTTATCTACAGTGAATAGTAAAGTGTTCTGGCTCTCAGTGGTATTATCAGTTTGAGTTAGAAGATATTCGAGCGCAATGTGACGACCGAGTCTTGCTTGGACAAGGTCATGTATTTGAATAACATTGCTATACAGCTGAGTTGCGATAGACCAGCAAAATACGATAGAAACGGCAACACTGAGTGATTCAAACTCAAAACAGAGAGGGTAAGTCTTGTTCGAAGGGTCGAGATCGGCTGGATTAGCTGCACAGCTTGGTACCAGCCAAGCTCGAGGAGAAGGCGAAGCTTTCCAGAATTCATCGCGCCAAAACTCAACAGATCCTACCATAGCTAACATTGATTGTGCGACTGCTGCCGATTCCTTCAGGAGAGTACTTTGGTCACTAATTGAAGATAGAGCAACTGCATGTTCGAGAATAGTAGGGATGTCTGCAACCATCTGAAAAACTTCGTCCAGAGCCCCGTTGAAGCCAGACTCGGTTACAATCTGTCGCCATATATCGTTTTCAAGAATTTGAGCTTTTCGCTCCGTCAAAGCTTCAAGAGTCTGCTAGATTGTTAGACGAAAAACAAGGCACATTGACCAGACTTACGCAGACAACCCTCATACGTGAGAACAAATGCCGCCACGCTGGAGTGCTCGCCATTTCCGGATCACGCAACCGTAGGATTTCTGCGATGCCGCGTGCGTGAACGCTCCAGCCATTTTCCGCAGGGCATACAAAGAGCTAGGAGCTCTCGTCAATAATGATATACTTTAGAGATTGTTTGAGACCGAGAAATGCATTCGATAGCATTTGAGCTCGGAGCCTAATCTCGCCTCGGGGCCTGCCGCACATACCTCACATGTCGATAATACTAAAATAGCGGCCAATGTTTCTTCTCGAAAACGCCTTTCCGAGTCGTCGAGATCGGAGTAGAGTTGCTGCAGAGCGGTGTTGTATTGATCAAGACATTGATAAAGCGAAGCGTTACCTGTGCCGGTAATATGCAACTGGACGAGGCAGAATGCGAAGAGGGAAGTATCTAGGGACTTGCTGGGCTCAGTCAGATCCGTCAGAATGTATACCCATGCGAAGCTACCGTCTCTAGTCTCCGGCTTGAAATGACCGGAAACCGGCTGCTTCGGAAGATATGTCGTTTCCAATACCTCAAAAGCGTACTTTCGAAACTCGTGACTGTCATGTGAAGACTTAGAAAATAAATAATGCAGTTTAGCCTCTGTCCTTGGATAAGCTAAGATCTGCTGCTGAGCCCTGCGCTCTGACAGCACTGACGTCGCGGTGGCTGACGGGCTTGAGGGAGTCCTGTTGACAAAAATGAGATCGCGCCCATAGCTACATGATCGTTTTAATGTGATGCATTTCAGACAAGAGGGTCGCCTCAAGTCGCACTAGCCAGAGGGGTGTTCGTAAGCCAAGCTTGATGTTGTTTTTGATGTGTTATCAATCGCGTACCTTCAACCTCTTCTGCCTGCAGGCGTTGCAAGCCTGCGACTTCCCAGCGACGCCAACCATACGTGACTTGACGATCAAAGAGTAGCGGTCTTAATATGTAATCCAGTGGAGAGAAAACTCCAGGTCACGTCTGGTCCCTTTTATTTCGCCCAATGGAGCTAACCTTAAAGGGCACTAGTGCTGATATATTCGTTTTCTAAATCACCTCGCCAAGCCGATACATATCCTCAGCGGTAATTTCTAATAAACGGTAAGATCTTAACAGTTGAATTATATAATAAAAGAATTAAAAAAGATTTATTATAATTTTATAATAATATATTATTTAATTTAAATTTAATAAATAATTAAATAAAATTAATAATTAATATTAAAAATTATTATATTTAATTTATTTTAATATATATTAAATATAATTAATTTAATTTTATTTTATTATATTAAAATTTATATATTAAATATATTTATTATATTTTAAAATTATTATAAATATAATAAATATATTAAATATAATAATTATAAAATTTTTATAAAATATAAATTTATTATTAATATTTATTAATAAATTTAATAATAATATTAATAATAAAATTATTATAATTAATATAATTAATATTTATAACTTTTATAATTATATATATAATTAAAAAAGTTTATATTTAACCTTTTAATATTTTAAAATTTAAATTTTTTAATTTTTTTATTAATTTTATTTTTAAATTAAATTAATTAATTAAAAAATTCATTATATTAATTATTTTATAAAATTTTAATTAATTATTTAAATTAATTATTATAATTTAATATAAAACTTATTAAATTTTATTAATTTTTTTAATATTAATAATATTAATAATAATAATCGCATAATTATAATTATAATTATAATTATAATTATAATTATAATTATAATTATTTAAAATAATAATATTAAATAATATTATTTATATTATAATATAATAAATAATAATAACGATAAAGTTAATAATACCTTCGGTTTTATTTATTTCCTTATTCGGATGTTGATATCTTTGTTTATATTAATATATTAATATACCCATTATTACACCTACTCCACTAAAGGCCTGCTTAATATACTTAACGAGAGGCTTTAGTGTAGTGTATTACATCCATTATATTAAAGCCTTTAGTGTAGTGGGTGTAGTGGTTCCCGACACTGGCTGTTGTGTTGCCTCCTAATGGTAAACTACATCACAGAGCGCTGTCTAGTTCATGGAGGTAGATATATAAGAGAGATAACTAAGTTCTATTAGCCTACACCAGACACAAATGACTCCAAAAACCTTATCCAAGTCCCAATCATCAAACCGTCATGTCCTCCATAGAGTACGTTTCATCTCTAGATGCGGGATTCTCTTCCTCTATACTAGGTGGCCATCTCGCTACCTTTGATCCACCAGAAGCGTTGTCTTTGGGGGTGAATGTAGCATCGGGTTCCTGGTCAATCCGTATCGTATTTTTACTGACCTTGCTCTGAAGAATCCTTGTACGGGATGATATGGAGATCCCTAACTTTCTTGTCGTCGTGGTTACTCTCTCCCGAGATAGTCCCCTGAACAGAAACTGAAGAGTCGGGAGACAGGCAGCTAGTATACCTGCAGAGGCTTCCACTAACCCCCAGTAAAGGGTATCCGTTGTTGTAACTAGTATATGATTAGATATCAGCTCCCAACCCGTGTGTTTCTGAATAGATCTTACGAATAGCATCAGCATCAGGGCCAAACCCTCCTTCTACAAGTCGGGCCGTCAATATCAGGCGTGTAAGAGAAGCTGCAACAGCCCTTTTTCAAGTTAGCTAGTCCTTATCTGATCTTGCACAGGCTTTGACTCAGAACTTACACTCCACCTAGAAGAAAGATTGCCATCACAGCAATTCTCTTCGGCAACGACATATTCAAACGCCAGACCTAATCGTGTCTTAGTCTAGTCTATCGTGGAAGCGCGTTACTTACCAATGGGATGGGAATACACATGATAATAACGTCTGTGATGAAATCTGTGATGCAAAGTGCGATGGTCGACATATTTGTATTAGCACATCTGGAGATTCCTTCCGCAATTGAACCCCAAATAGCCCAGAAGTCTACTCCGCAAACAAACAAGTCTGCAAAGAAAAATGCCGCCGCCCACGTTACAACAAGTCCAACTAGGCCATAGAGGATTATGCTGGTTATGTTCTTATTATTGACGGAGAAAATTCGCATGTAGAAGAGAAGGAAGCTTGTCTTGATGCAGCCCAGAACTAGGGGGAGCATCAACAGGTAAGCCCATTGCACCTGGTTTAAAAGTTAGAAGATTGTTTATTTCGTCTCACAATTCCGAATCATGCTAACCTTCCCAGTAATGGTCAATTGATCAGAGTGTGCATCAAAAGGATCGTCCTCATATCCTGGTGGCAATTGGACATAATATGCAATTGCTTCCTGCGAGACACCATAGATGAGCGAAATGCCAATTCCGGCCGTCAAAGCCTAGAGATTTAATTTAGCAATGAGTCCATGAGGTGTATCAATTCATGTCTATCATGGCACATACTGTGGCGGGTATCATAAGCCAGTCGTCTGTTTTCAAGCCTTGTCGCTGTTTTATTCGCATCCAAAACCTCAATGCTATTGCCACGATATCCATCAAAGGCAAAACGACTCCTGCAGCAATGACATGGCTGGGTGTATCGTAGTATTCTTGTTTGACGGGCATTGTGGGGAATGGGGAGCTGACACCCCTGAAGCTTGGCCTTCTAAGGCTTGAGCATAAGTAGAAGAAGTATAGCGTGGATTGATCTGCGTCCTCGTTATTATATAATAAAATGAGACGAGTTTTTTCGACACAGATTAGGATGCGAGATTCTTTGGTACGGTACTTATTAAATGAAATATGGATGGAAAAAGGGATGGAAATACGCCAAGGTAGGTACCCTTCGACACAGGATCTACACAAATGAATCAAGCAATAGTGAGACACATATGGGAACGATTCTGGGACAGAATAAATCCGTATTGGCCGTTTCCAAGTCCGAAATTCGACCCTTGTATTGTCGATCCATATCACCAATGACCTTCGTAGTTGAAATAATGATGATGAAGGATTCGTGGTAAGATAATGTCACCCTACCTATCATTCTTAGATATAAATGGACAACGTCGACCGCCACGGCAAATGTTCTGACATGCGCGACGTAGTCGTCGGCCAGCTGCCAATGATTCGATAAATTAATTCTCTCCTACCAACCAACACAGAAAAAATGCAACGCAACTACTGCAGCTTACGTGTGAGTCTCCCTATAGCAATACAATCTAACCTACCCACCAAATCCATATAAAGTGACATACCCCTCTTTTCTCACCGACTGTAGGTTGTCTTGACTTTAAATAGTATCTTCCATACCAAATGTTAACAGCTACGCAGAAGGGTTCAAAATAATTGGTGGGGAAGTTGAAAAAGTTGGTATAAGAAACTTTAGTTGGAACTAAATCACGCATTGAATGATATAGGGGGGCTCCGTTTCTATGCCGTGCTACCCTTTGCTGGATTTAGGTGTACAACAGTCTATATTAAGAACAGAACAATTGGTATGACCACATAAATTTGTATGTCTCATGAAATTCAAATCACCAACTTTCCCCCAAGCCATGATTGAAACAAATAGATATGCTCCGGGAGGTTACTTGCCAAGTTAATCACTAGTATATACTTACTTAGACTAGGCCTCCTTAATCAGTCTGTTATAGGATAGCCCTAGACTGCTTCAGAGGCAGAAATCTCTTCAACAGAGTACCTACCTAAGCAGTGCAACATGATAGTTTCTGCCGGTCCACGAGTATTGAAATGATGCACCAAGAAAAATTCGCCATCGATGAAAATGATACCAAGGTCAGTGTTTCGGAAGACGGACTTTACATTGCCTGATGGCGGTGTAGTGTAAATATAAGGGTTGATGTGATCATTCATCATACCAATGAATACTGCTCCTTTTCCAGCGGATCTTATGCTATTTACTTGACTCGGGGGTTATTGACACGCAGATTAGAGTACCTATTTTGGTCCTTAATTCTCAATTTTTTTTAGTTATAAACAGTGTACCTAGGTATTCTCTAATCTGCACCATTGGAATTATCAGCGTTGAGAAACTGAAAATCATGTAGAGAAGTGGACATCGGCTAACTCCAGTAGTCTGAATTTCTCCACAGATCATTATTCCCCTTTTTGCTGTGCAGATACACACAAGCCGGTCTACTTGGTAGCCAAGAGGATATAGGCCTCGAATCGAATACCCCCATACTGTTCTACCTCTTCCTTCACGGACTGGCTAACAGACTCAGCCCACTTAGCCTTCTCCTCCTCCGTGTACCCCTCGCGTGCCCTGTTCATCATAGGACCAGACATAAACATAGTAAGCCCAGCTATATTTTCGTCGTCGGAGACGACCAGCACCTTATCGACCACTGTTATGTTTTCCTTGGCAAAACCGCCCTCCTCAACCACTTTCTGTAGCACGCCCTCTTCGAAGAACTGGGGACTTGGTGTAGGCATGAGTGGTAGATCCGGGCGGATCTTCTTCTGGGTGGCATGTACGATGTACATAGGTGCGAAGCGGCGCCAGCAAGTAACGATGGCGAGGCCGCCCGGGCGAAGCGCACGGTATGTCTCACGGACAGCTTCGACGGGACGTACAAAGGTGAAGATGCTAAAGTTGTCAATTGAGTGGTTGAAGTAATTATCAGGCACCGACGACAGGTCCTGCGAGTCGATCTCCTTGCAATCGACGTGGGGTAGCGGGGAGGCGACAAGGGATTCCCGCGCAGCCGACACCATCATCGCGACATTGTCGGAGACCAGCATCTCTTTTGGCAGCTGGTCCTTGGGGAGGCGGGCGACGAGCGCCGCGGCACCTATGCCGGGTCCTGCGGCCGTGTCGTGGACGACCGAGTCAGGGCCAATAGGATGGGCAGACGTCTGGACATTTTCAGTGATGACGTCGGCAAGAATATTAAACGTCGAGTGACCCGTCTGGCGAACGTAATTGCTAGCGAACTTGGAGAAGTAGTCAGGCAAGGGGAGGTGCGGGTGCTGGGTCTGTGAAGCCATCTTGAAGATGAGGGTCGCTTAGCTGAGATGTGGGTTGAAGAGGGGTGCTAACGACAAGAATGTGGTTGAGAGTAAGATGAAAGAATTGGGAGGGAGACTTGTTTGTTGATTTATAAAGAGGGTATTATGTAAGGGAAAGCTGAGAATCAACTTTTGATGAATTTCTAACTAATATATCATCACGTCGATCCTATTGGTACGAATGAAGTCCACCTTAAACTAGGCAACCGTTATTTGTTCTAACCCTCTTTGTATTAAACAGCCGTCCAGGCAGCAAGATAGAATCTTTGAAATTATTAATATGAATATTCTTAAAATAACTTCACGCCAATTTAAGTTAAATATAGGAATTGATATAGATTTATTATACTAACAAATACTGCTCCTTTTCCAGCGAATATCAAATTTATTCTCCCCCCTTTTCCATGCTTAACACTTTCTTTAACCTCGTGTAACGATGAAGTAAAAGGCTTCCTTCCTCCGGTAAAATTCTACTGAGGCTCCTACTTCGTATACTCTCCCACTATCCATGACGACGACTCGGTCGCAGTCCATGATGGTCGAGAGTCTATGCGCAATAACCATAATCATTTTTCCGCAGACCGCCCACGTCGCTCCCACAGCAACAGATAACATGAAATAGTAGCGAAAACCGAAAACGGTTAATGCGGTTGACCTGGTAGACCTCAAGCAACTACGAGGTAGGAGCTGACTTTCGTATCAATCAACAACGGCTTGGCAGCGTAGGCGTAATCACCTAAGCCTCAACTAGGTACCTAAGAGGTAGGTAGTTATAAAGTAAAAGGGGGAAAGGGGGAGGTGATTAGTTGAATGGTGGTGCAAAGTGGCGCGTTGGCCCTTTTCTCGCCAAAGCCACGACCCCGAATACGACAGGCACATGGAATTCGAAGATGACGCCGACCAGAATACTCGAGTTTTCCACCCCGGCGCGCTAGATAAGAAGATGCTGGTGATGCCGGCGTGGCCCCAGAACGGGACCGACGTGTGGGTCCTCAAGACACCGATGGGTCTAGGGTACGAAAAGGGGCTGGCTCGCGTGTGGAATGCATTAGATATGGATGAGAGATGCGAAGTGGTGAAGAGTATGGGTGGAACATTTTACGAAGACCCGGCGCAGTGCCCGGACTTGGAGCTTTGATGCTGCCCGGACGACTTTGGTTCTCAACTTCCAACGCAAGGTCCTGTAAATGGATCGGTGCATTACACCACGTTCACAGAGAAGGCGGCTATAACCTACCGCGAACAAGGGACCTTGATTGATAAAAAATTCTCAAAATGCTAAAAATACCCCATCCCAGTTCCCCTTACAGACCGCCTTTCTTACACGTATTCGGCCCCTAAACCTGTAGTGACCCCCTTGCGTCGGGCACTCGTTTCACAGCGGAATCTTGCCGCCCTTTGAGTTGGTGTAGATCGTGGCGGTATCGCAGCAGCCCCTTCATAATTCCGCGTCCTTTGTCTTTAAAGACAACAAGTACGGAGTGAGGTATCGAGTCGAACCCCCCACCAACGCTATCTAACATTATGACTTTCACCAAAACTCAGTCGCCATGGCTACATATATGCTCAGGACGCCGGAGCGATTGCCCTCGTCAACTCATGAAGTTATTGTAGTACTTGAGGGGGTGCATTTGGCGGTTGACGTCGACACGGTCCCGCGGTCGCACGAACTCATCTCGTACTATAGTATCACCCAAGCGGACGAGGTGCGCAAACGCATCCAGTGTGCTAGTATCGTTGTAGCAGTTCAGGCATTCATCACCGCTGAGAGCCTGGGCAAAGCGCCTTACCTGTACGTTAGTGCACACCCAACATTGTGCGAAAGCCCTCATTGACAAATAAGGAAATGCGTGATCACGCCCCGTGCCGGCATCAACCACGTCGATACAGACGAATGCCGCCGTCGTGGCATACACGTAGCAAAATGCCCTGGATCGAATTCTCCGGCAGTTGCCGAGCACGCATTGAGTTTGGTAAGTTCTGTGGAAAGATAGAGGCCCATTACGATCCCCTTTTCATTAACTCGGACTTGAGTATTTCGCGGCCAGGCGCAAGACCGTTTTGCTTCACAACGAGGTGCGAACTGTGGACGAGGACGGCAAGAACTCGTGGGAAAGGCATAGCAGCATCGCATCCATGATGCAGACCGCAAATGGACACCCACCATCCTCGCTTGAGCAAGAAGTCGTCGGCATTATTGGCTTCGGTAATATTGGTACGTTTAACTAATCGCCATACACTGTTCCAAACTTAGACCATCCGCCAGGCAAGCGTCTCGAAGTCTTCTGCAGAGCGTTAGGAATGGATGTGCTCATATCGGAGCGAAAAAGGGGCAGTCAGGCCCGGGATCCTTCTCATCAAGAGTCTTCCTGCTCCCGCGTCCCGTTCGACCAAGTCATCAGATCAGCTACCGTGCTCTTCATTTGCTGCGCGCTGAGCGAGGAATCGCGCAATACGATCGATACACACGAGCTCAACGCCATGCCGCCTGAAGTCGTTATCATAAACGTGTCTCGTGGAGGCGTCATGAACAATGCTGCGGTAATACAGGCTCTGCGAGAGAAGCGCATCTCTGGCGTCGCAGTGGATGTATTTGACCGAGAGCCTGCCAGCACCGAGGACGACAGTGCCTTTCTAGCCGTCAACACCAAAGACCTAAATATTACTTTCTCCCCGCACGTAGGCTACTTCTCGACAAAGACTGTGTTGACGATGAGGTTAATGGTCAAGGAGCACATCAAGAACTACGTTGCGGAGAACTACGCCAATTTCGAGCCGTAATCATGCGAGATATTCCTATAGGCTTCTGTAAAGCTGTTTATATGAAGACATTAGTGTTCACGTAAGAGACGCGGGACTTCGTGGGTGTTTCTGGCTGTTTGATGGGTTTCAATCGATTATAAATGTAGCTACAACGTACCATTACATTCAGCAATGCGTCATTCTATATAGGTACCTATGAGGAAATTTTTAACTCTTCGTAGGAATATATTTATTTCCGTGACAGTAAAACCATCTTGTTATTCGATAAATAGGTGCCATGATACTGAATACACGCTAATCGTAGGTACCTCCTGCGTGAAGGGCTACCGACTATTCGCCATGTCTACTTACTCAATCCTAGTGACCGTGAAAAGAAACCTGCGGCTATTCTCATCCTCCACCGGGCTGTTGGTGTTTATACCGATCACTGTAGCATGATAAGTTAGTACTTTGCTTGTTGTCGGTGTGTTTGGCGAAAGCACCCCACCCCCTATCGGCGTAGAGACAGACACCAAAGAAGCACGAGAGAAAAAAATGAAGAAATATGGGCGGTACCCACTGTCCATGGTACCCTCAACCTTCCATCGTGTCTGGGTAGCCTCCCCTACCTCGCGCCACATAGCCTCGAACGTGTTGACGTCGTGCCTGTAACTGAAACTCTGTTCTTTGATCGCGGGGACGTTCCCGGGCTTCACGCTGCCTATCTGCCGACCGACGATTATCCCGCCTCTTTTGACGAGTCCCGCGAGATGTTTCGCCGCAGCGACCTGCTCCTCGAGGGTGAACAGATGGAAAAAGGCGCTGCAGTGCATCACATCGACGCCACGCTCCTGCAGTTGCGTCCACACGGAGCCCTGTTCGGGCCCCTTGAACACGTCGGCTACTACGAATTTCGATTCCAGCGTCTCGCGATCGTGAAAAAAGTCGTAGCCAAGCTCCATCAAGACCCCTGCGATGTCGAGGCCGATTAGCCGATCGGAAGGAACGCCATCGTGGACTAGTTGGCGTAGATCTTGTCCGAAGCAGCAGCCAACGTCCAAGTACGTTGTTTCGTCTGTGTCCGTAGCCTTGAGACGCTCGACAATTGTGTCGTATAAAGGATGCGTAGGCAAGGTGAGGTTCGCGAAGCGGTACAGCCCGATGCACGGATAGGGGTTGGCCGCAAAGCCCCGCTCGCGCTGAGTCTCTAGTATAAGCCTACTTGAGAAGAATGAATTCCGTCGACTTATACACTTACAATGCCGTTGACGTGCTTGACAACCTCGGAGCTAGGCACGTGAGAGTAATTCTCGAGCAACTTGCGCATAGGCTCGTTGACTTCAGTCAGGTCGTCTTAGTACCATCCCCTATTTCTCTCTAGAAAGGAAGTATCGTTCGTAGCTGCCATTGTGAAAGCTCTGTGGTGTGAAGCAGGTTTTCGATGTGGGGGACGTTTTGAAGATTTATAGTAGCAGTATGATTAGTGGGATGAGGAAGAATGGACGAAGTTTGTGATGATCAAGGGAAATGATAGCGGGTCATCTCTTCGTGTGCATCGATGCGAAGCGCATGCGGCATCCCTTTTTCACATAACGTTGTCTCTACTATTGGAGAACGATAGGACATGACTACGTTAGTGTTGGGTTGAAAGTTGTTGCTTTGTTGGACGACATACTCCCTTGTGGCGGCAAAAAGGTAATTCAAGCCTCCAACGTTACCCCTTACTTCATCACTTCCACTGATGCTGCCGTTCTGGCAGCAACCATTTTCCCGTCCTATCATTTTTTAAAAGAATTAAAAAAATTTAATAACAAAATACAAAAGGAATTAAAAAATATCAAAATAAAAAATTTGTTGTTTGTAAAGAAATGGATGTTGAAGAGTACAACAGCATGGGTCGGGATAGAGTGTCTTCGTACTCGATTCTCGACCCGGCCCTGCCCCCTCACGTCGATGAAACGAAGCTCCTCCGCAAGATTGATGTACGCGTCTTGCCAATCTTGTTTGCGGTGTATATCGTGGCATTTCTTGACCGGCAAGCGCTCCCGTTGCTTATGCAGTACCCCCAGTCTAACTATTGTCTGTCCTCAGCGTCAACATCTCCAATGCACTCACGCTAGGCTTGCCTGCAGAGCTTGGTCTCGAGGGCGAGCAGCCAAACATTGCCCTTACCATATTCTTCGTGCCGTACATCCTCTTCGAGATCCCTTCCAACGTCCTCATGAAGAAACTGGGTCCTCGTGTTTGGCTGTCTGGTTGCATATTATGTTTTGGGATAATCATGATAGGCCAAGGCTTCGTGAAGAGTTACGGCGGATTACTCGCCACTCGATTCTTTCTAGGGCTTTCCGAGGCGGGCATCTTCCCGGGTAGTTTCTACTTGATTAGCTTTTGGTATAAGAAAGAGGAGGCCCAAAAGCGATTCACCTTCTACTGGTCAACAACTATCTTTGCAGGGGCCTTCGGAGGTTTGCTCGCTAGTGCCATCGCCAACATGAATGGTATTCGGGGCCTCAGAAACTGGAGGTGGATCTTTATCCTAGAGGGCATCGCAACCGTTTTGGTTGGTCTTGCATCTTTCCTCTGTATCACAGACTTCCCGAGAGAAGCAAAATGGCTATCTCGGGAAGAGAGGGAGTTTTTGTTGAAGAAAACAGGGGCCAACGAGTCTCATACGACCCCGGTCACCACCAAAGATGCTCTTGCGTTCTTCATGAAACTGGAGCACTGGTTCGCCGCGGTCATGTACTTCTGTAAGTCCATACATAGGTACCTGCATACCTAAGTAGTTTACGCATCCGAGCCTCACACGTGTGAACACTAACCCCGCGCAGCCATATTGGTTCCCTCTTATTCTATAGTATACTTCCTTCCCACCATCGTCCAAGCCCTTGGCTACTCAACCGTGCAAACCCAACTACATTCCGTCCCCCCATTCGCCGCCGCGTTAGGATTTGCCGTGGTAGTGGCGTACATGTCCGACAAAAGTCGGATGCGTTCGCCCTTCATTTTTCTCGGTCTCGCGCTACTGATCGCTGGCCTTGCCATTATGATCTCCATCCACGGCGCAGCACATTTCTCGGTTGAGTATGCGGGGCTCTGCCTTGTGGCCATGGGCTCCTTCGGCATCGGCGGGAATATTATCTGTTGGTACATGATGAACCTACGAGGACATGTAGAGCGAAGTATAGGGTCGGCGTGGATGATTGGCTTTGGAAATATTGGCGGGATCGTCGCTACATTCCTCTTCGTAAAGAAAGATGCACCCTACTACCATTCCGGCTACTCGGTCTGTCTCGCTATGGCGGCTCTCTGTGTAGTCTCGTGTGCTGGATACGGGTTACTCATCTGGCGAGAAAGAAATAGAATAACCAAGAATAAGAAGGAAACAGGGGATTTAGCGAAAGAACCACTATATCTCTAAAGGCTCTGCACGAAGCGCATCTTGGAAATATTATAGGAGAAAGACGAGTTACTAAGCTTGGTATGATTCTTCGAATAAAGTTAATAGGTAGGTAGTAGCTAAGGATTTAGCGAAAGGCGGATTTGGGGTTCAATGAGAATGGTCCTAAGTATTAGAGAAGAGGGAAAAAAAGGAAAAGGGGGTGCTACATCGAGGACTCGAACATGATACCTTTGAAGATAGAAAAAAGATAGAAAAAAGAGAGAAAAAAGAGGAGGAAGAACGAGTAATCGTCTTCCAGGCCCATACTTAGATCTACACGCGCCTAAGCTTATGCGCCCCCATAGCCCCCTCAATCCAGGGCATTGGGTACTTCTTTGCGGCATCGAACCCTGACGTTTGACAGTCCCTAGCATTTCCTTTTCAGGGCTAGTCCTAGGAGGATAAGTTGATGTCGTGTCTGAGGTCCCAACCGCTAGGCCATTCGAGATAGCCGCGGGTAAAGGACCGCGTGGTAATTGTGCACTTACTTTTACTTATGTACCTTCCCTCCTCTGTGGTTTTACCGGCGGAGGATCTTCGGTGGTCTACAGCCGGTGGCCAGGGCAACGGATCTGAGGAAGGAACTTGGGTGGGTGACGGGCCTTGGAGTAATTATGCTCGACGATTGCTATATTTCTCATAGTCCTACGCATTATTCCAACAAGTCCTCGTTAGGGGCAAAGTAAACAGCCGTACCAGCTCCCGCCTCCTTCGCAGATGTTTCTAGGGCGACCTCCCACTCTTCCAACTTGAAGACCCCTTTAGTCTTCAAGCCCGCCTCCGGGCCTAGCTTCAAAGTCCCCGACTCGACCAGTTTGATGAAATCCAGAGCCTGCTCTCGAGTGTACATCAAAGTTCCCCTGATGGTGAGATTACTGAACACGACCACAGAGTAAGGGATTTCAAGGTCCTTGACATTCCCCATGAGGTTGATACGGCCACCAGGCCGCACGGAGAGGATACCTGCCTGGATATGCGACTTATTCGTCGCCATCGGCGGGGAAAAGTCCTGGAACACGTCGACGGGCCCATATTTCGCGATGTTAGCCACGTCCGTCTGGACGCTTCCGCTGAGCACGACAGTCTCCACTTTCCCGGGCGCAAGCCCCTTTAATTCGGCCAAGATCTTCTCGTTGCGGCCCATGGCTATCACGCGAGCGCCCATGGCGAGGGCCACGTGCACGGCGCCGCCGCCGAAGTTCCCGGTGGCGGGCGCAATGAGCACGGTCTCGCCGGCGGTCAGGCCCACGTCACGGAAGCCGCCGTACGGAATCACGAGCTGCGGGTAGAACGCAAAGTCCCGTAGTGGGATTTGGAGCCTTTGAAGCGCGGCCTCGTTTATAGGTAAGGCGTTTTCCAGCGGGACTTTGACCAGTTCCGCCCAGAGGCCGTGGTACGATGCACGCATACCAAGACCGAGAGCTGTGGAAGTATAGGCGCTATCGCGGGCTCTGATAATAGGCTCGACCGTAACGAGGTCGCCGACCTTGAGGCTGGCAGCGTCAGGTGGCACAGCAGCTACACGGCCGATTCCATTCCCGCCAGCAACGATGGGGAAGTCGACGAGGTAGTTGCGGGGGTTGCCGTTGGTATATATCTCTGAGGCATAGCTGAAGACCCAACTGTAGATCGGCCGGATGATGACCGTGCCTGGTTCTAACTCAGGAGTCGGGATCGAGGCGACCGTGGGCGGCACAGACGCCGAAGAGAATAGCAGTCCTTTATAGGTGCTTGGGAGCTGAGTGGCTTCGGATGACGACATGTTCGGTATTTATTTAATAGGCGGAATAATTGGAAAATCTTCGAAAGGAATATAAATATCTCGTGAACTCCCTTCTCGAGTTGTACATGAAAGCAATGCCGCCTCGCTTTGAATATCTAATAGCCTTTGCTTTCGCATTTATATAGCTGGGTACCTACCTATACACCAACCAACTTATTGGCTTCTTAATGTTACCATATCAGGGGGCGGTTTCTGCTTTGGGACACAGAAACGTTCCTTCACCCCATACACACTCAGGGTTGATTTGTCATCACGGATGAATACATCTGGTTCACTTATAAATCAGTTCTACACTGTCAGACAGGTTCAAGTTCATTGGATTGGATATTGACATAAAGATCTTGCGTAGAGGAGTTGATCTATACCTAAAAGTACCTATGTGGCAGCACCGACCTTTCTATTCAACATACCTATCATTCCATTATATACCTAGGTAGGTAGTTACTAGACTTGCTGCTACTTGAAGCCAGTCACTAAGTACCGACTGTATCAACCAAGGTTCGGAGCTACCATCTATCATACTTCACAGGTTCGATATGGGGTATAGCAACGCATTATTGTGATACGGGGGTGTGATAATTCGTGGACTTAATGAATAGACAGCGCTTTCGGGGTTCCAAAAGGGGGTCAGAATGCAGAGGAATGGCGGAGATAAGAGGATGACGGAGATAAACGGCAGCGGAGATGAGAGCTGGTGGAGATAAGGGTAGGCGATCGATTTGAAAAGGACGGAAATAAGGGGCAAGAAAATATAATTAGGTAAGTATAACTCAAGTAGATCAAACGCTAACTTCAGCCTTCGGCAGTTTGTTAGCACATCGCGACGGAAAGTCTGCACATCAGACCTACCCGATAAGCTGGCCTACGTTATATTCACCCCTTTCCGCGGTGCTCAAGCCGGTCCCTCGCCATCGAAAAACTCCTCGTCCAGCAGATCCAACAGGGCCTTCTGCCCCTCCCACTGCTCCTCGGCCGTGGGCCTGATGTACTCAGGGGGTAAGACGAAGCCGAAATTTCCCGTGTCCCGGAGCTCGATCGTATATGCAAACTCGGCGCGGCCAACGCTATACACATGATCTGGTGCCGAGCCGGTCGTCGGGTAGAGCACGGCGCCGCTCGGGCCGAATGTGAACGTCGTCTGCGCTTCGAAGCTATCCCGGATGGTCTCGCTGACGATGCCTGCCGCTTTGGTCCACTTGCCGAGCTCCGGCGCGTAGAGCGTCTCCTTGTACCCGAACGGGCAGAGGATGTACTGGCCGTAGCTGTGCCAGTCGATGTACAGCTTAATACCCGCGCCGTCGCGCAGCTGCCGCACTAGCTTGTCCAGGCCCTGGGTCTCCGGGGCGTCGGTGGGCGCCTCGCCCTTGTAGGTCTGCGAGTTCGGGTTGGTCGAGGCGCCCTGTGGGTTTGAATCCCACGCGAACTCCCAGTTGCGGTTGATGTCGCGCCCGATGTGAGACTGGTTCGCTGTTGGTGGTGGCGGCTGGCGATTCTTGCGCCATAGACGATCTGTTGTCTGGGAATACACAAATCCTTTAACTTAGGTATTAGTCGTCGCTAACATGTCTAATTGACACAGACATGACTTGCCGTCAGGGTTCACTATTGGAACGATATAAAAGTCGTATTTGTCTAAAAAGGAACGGGTACGATTATCGCCGCTTTTATAACCCGAGACTAGCTGTAGAGTAATGTACTCGACGACCTGGAACTGTTCAGCTCCGAAATCTCACCAGATCTGGTCATTCATACTTACCGGTGAAGTGATCCATTCCCTGGCATGCACATTCCCATGATATAATACTACAGGCTTCCCAGGCCCGCTCGCGCCCCATAGATGGAGACCATAGATGTCTCTCCCTTGATACGAAGTGCCCGAAGATATGAGTTCCGAGTTGTTCGGGAAAGACTGCTGCAGGTCCTGAAAATACTGGATATGGTCCTCGTAATTGTGGTACGAATCGTACCATGAGGGGTCTTCAACTTGTCTCTTCCATACCGAGCTTGGAGCGGATTCCGCCGCAATTGATTCTCCTAGGTCTCGGTGCATGACCTGATATTCAAGGTCAAGTGCCTCAAAGGCGGCAACTTGGTCGGGAGACACGAGAATATCGAAATTCTTGTAGACATCGTCGTTCCATTTCTCAAATGAAATGGCGGAGAGTTTGTCCTTCACGGCGGGTAGATGCCCACGAGTATTTACCCGAAAGACCTTATATCCATCATAGGACACGGTGTCGGCCGTTGCAGGTACAGCAAAACATGCGGCGAGGGAAATAAACAAGGGTGCCAAGGAGAGAGGCTTCATGGTGATGGATCCAGGGACAACAGACTATGTATGTCGTCGAAGGCAGAAGAATGGAGCTTCTACTATCTCCAATGATGGTGAGTTGACCGGCGATGCTCCCCTAGCTTTATACCCTAGCTACCTAGTTATATAGGTACGATTTGGATTTAACCTGCTGATCATCAACGAAGGCATGGCGAGATTTCGTCGGTAGCATCGGGGAATGAACCATGCTGGATCGCAATTGGCCAATTGGCGTGATTGTCTAGATCGTGCGGAGTGATGCAATATTTACTGCGGCTTGGAGATGTTGCCAAGCTGCCCAGGTCTTTGGGTGCGTCTTGACCTTCCAGATTCATTCTGGCGGTGTCGTCTTCGCGATTCCCAACATCCATTACGCCAACGGGGAAGAAATAGTCCCGAACAATGGAAAGGCTCGCCCTGGATAAACCGACTTATTTACCTAAGGTACATGGTTTATTAGAGCTAACAAGACGGATAATATCATGTGTGCCAAGTAATTCTCATGCTATGAAATCACACCTCGTTATACTTGGATATTCAGTCAAGAGATAGTAAACAGCGAGGAAGATGTAGTCTCGGTCTCGGTAGGAGAAGGTAAATGTTTTAGGATGTAACTAACAAATAATGCTAACTTCTGCGTATCATGCTGGCTTTGTGCTTGTATTTGTCTTTAGTACATAGGTAGTGAGGTGAAAGGGTGATGGTTAACATGGAGGAGCGCCATCCCACTATGAATGATGACAAACACCAAAGTTCATATGCATAAATGAAACATTTTACTTTGCATAAATACATAAGCTGCCTTACGTAAGGTCCGCCGTCCCGCTAAATCAACAACATTGAACATGACATAAACATGTACGTACCTTTTAAATGGTCCGAGTTCCACCCCTGCAAACTCCGAGGTTCCATTGAACTGAATTGAAGCTCTCTTTTTATTTTTATTTTTTGAGACGAACACCATTTTTCGAAGCTTCCGGTGGGAAACCAGAATTCACTCACTCACTCCCCGCGTGCGCACTCGTGACGTGGCCTTCCGCCTCTGCCAACCAATCGTTCCTCTACCAATAATAGAAAAGGCCGACAAGATAATAATAACGGGCTGCAGCATCAGCAACAGCAACAGCAACAGAAACAGCAGCCATCATGTCGCTGTCGCTGACCCGAGCCGAGAAGGTCCTCGTCACCACCCCTCCGCGGCAAATAATATCCCGAGTGCTAGGCGTAGGAGCAGGTGTAGGAGCTCTCCGAACATTCCACAACACGACGAGATCGCCGGCCCCGTCACAGCCGACCGTCACCGGTCTCGGCACCATCCCGCCCTCGTACTTTCAGCGCCCCTCCTTGCCCGCCAACACCATCATCCGCTTCGTACCCCAGCAGACGGCATGGATTGTCGAGCGCATGGGAAAGTACAACCGAATACTCGAGCCGGGTCTAGCCATCCTCGTTCCTTTTCTGGACCGAATCGCGTACGTGAAGAGCTTGAAGGAGGTGGCCATAGAGATACCCAGCCAGAGCGCCATCACCGCCGACAACGTGACCTTGGAGCTGGACGGTGTGTTGTATACGAGGGTGTTTGACGCCTACAAGGCTAGGTACGTTTACCTCTACATATTATCATATATATATGTATGAATAAACATATAAGATACTAACATACCCAGCTACGGCGTGGAAGACGCCGAGTACGCCATCTCCCAGCTGGCCCAGACCACGATGCGCAGCGAGATCGGCCAGCTGACCCTCGACCACGTCCTCAAGGAGCGCGCCGCCCTCAACACCAACATCACCGCCGCCATCAACGAGGCCGCCCAAGCCTGGGGCGTCACCTGCCTGCGCTACGAGATAAGAGACATCCACGCCCCCGCCGCCGTCGTCGAGGCCATGCACCGCCAGGTCACCGCCGAGCGCTCCAAGCGCGCCGAGATCCTCGAGTCCGAGGGCCAGAGGCAGAGCGCCATCAACATCGCCGAGGGCAAGAAGCAGTCCGTCATCTTGGCCTCCGAGGCCCTGCGCGCCGAGAACATCAACCGCGCATCCGGCGAGGCCGAAGCCATCCGAGTCAAGGCCGACGCTACCGCGGGCGGCATCGACGCTGTCGCCCGCAGCATCAGCCAAGGAGGCCGCTCCGCCCACGGCGCCGTGAGTCTGAGCGTCGCCGAGAAATACGTCGACGCCTTCAAGCAGCTGGCGCGCGAGAGCACCGCCGTCGTCGTCCCGGGCAACGTCGGCGACATCGGCGGCATGATCGCCACCGGCCTCAGCGTCTACGGCAAGGTCGGCGAGGCCCAGAGCCGCGCCCTGGCCAAGCAGATGCAGAACGACAAGGACGGCAAAGACGACGATGCCGAGACCACCAAGTCCAGCAGCAGCATCGTGGACTCCATGGTCCGGGAGTTCGATAACACGGCTGGCAAGAAATGAAGCCGAGCGGAGTGAAACCAAGTCAAGATACATAAACTCCCGCGGAAAGAGTACGTTTAAGTGAATACTCGAATACTGCAAGATGAGATTCTGGCCGGAAAAAGAGTAGGATACATGGAAGACACGCAGGAAAAAAAAGTCGGAGCTACCACTACTACCCCTAATCAAAGCTCTCTGTAACACCACCAACCCACCTCACCCAGCTCTCGTACCGACCTGTCCATCCATCCACCATCCATCCCCAGCATCTATGAAGGGGGGCATAAGGGGGGCAAAAGGCAAAGGGGCACAAAACGGGGCATCATAACGAAAAGCAAAAAAAGCAAAAATAATGAAGGGCTAAATGAGCAGTGAGCACGGCGTCGGCGGGCACTGCGAATCACGGGGACTACTTGAGGTAGAGCATTGCATTGCATTGTTAGGCATTGTTATGTAGGTAGCCATCACGGATTGTCTGGTCTGGTCTTGTCTGTATAGGTAATCGACGGCTACTCCCCCCCTCACCGCATCTTGGTCTTTTGTAATTATACTCGAAGACGCTACTTTACTCCCCTTACCCTACCTTACCTTATCTTACTCACACTAACGACCACCACGAACCGCCTCTTTGCTTTTGCCGGACAGGACGGGCTGGCGTAGGGTCCAGGGGAGTTCAACCATGGAAGGATCAAAACGTGTATAGGTAGAAGATAGGAGATAGGAGACCACTCTGCAAAAAACTGGCATCCAATGCATGTTAACATCACTCAATCAACGATAAAACTCATTCAGGGCTTTCGTTGTCGTGACTTAAATAATCGGGTACGGTAAGACAGACTACGTAAATCTTCAAAAGCCTCAATTCCGAACCAACTACCTATGTAACACTATCAAATCGCAACCTCTGTCTTTGTATCCCCTCGTTCTTCCCCTCCCCCAACTAATCCGGGCCGCGTTGAATGTAACTAAAGTCGAACCCGTCTGGAACAACAGCTTCATCGCTATCATCAATGCCCCTAGCCCTACGGCCATTCCTTCCTTACCTCACACCTACACCCACCATCAACACACCCGCACCATCACCTCCACACCATCCCCTACGCACCAACCATCCCCTAAACACCGACCCCCATCTCGCCCCCAAGCACCTCCAGCGCATCCCCCAACAGCCTCAAAACCTCCTCATCGCCGCCGGCCCCCGCGACCCTTGCCGCTCTCACCAGCAGCGGGTACAACCTGAAAAGATGCTTGCGCTCCTCGCTGTCGACGTTGGGCGCGTCGGGGATGGCGTCGGGCTCGCTGCGCAGGCGGACGAGGCGCGCGAGCGTGCGCAGCAGCTCCGCGCGCTGGCTGCGGGGCGGCGGCATGCGCCCGCGCAGCGGCTGGTCCGCCGCGTACGCCCGCAGCGGGAGCGCCGCGCGGAGGATCAGGTACGGCGCCGCCGTGCGCGCCAGCCGCGCGTGCAGCGCGTGCGGCGACTCGCGCGGGAGCGACATGGCCCCGTCCGCGCCCGGCGGGGGGAACGCCGGCGTGGGCGGCTGCACGGTGATTTGCGGCGTCGTCGCGTCTTCGCTGTGGTTGGCCACCAGGGCGAAGAGCTCGTCCACGCACACGTAGCACATCCGGTCGCGCTTGGCGGGGGTGGGGTCGATGGTGCGGCCTCGTCGGGGTTTGTAGAGATTGGATAGGCCGACTACGTCGCTCCCCGTGTTTCCGTAGATGAGCGACGACTCCTCGGGGGCGGGGGCGTGGATGATGGACATCCGGAACAGGTTCTCCGCGAAGACCTTGCGCGTCTTGTCCGCTACCACCTCTCCGCCCAAGGACGGAATGATCAGCTCGCGGAGTTTCAAGAACGAGGCAATGTCAAAATCCTCGTCTTCCGAGATGTTGACCCGGTCCGGTGCCTCGTCGCAGTCCGCGCTGATGATTCCGTTGGCGATAGTAACAATCATGTCCCAGATGTCCTGCAAGTTGGGTCGCGAAATTTCGAGCTTATGAAGCTGCGGGAGAGTGGCTTCGAGAATAACCAGAGCAGCCGTGGTGGACTGCTTCCAAGGTTGCTCAGTCTTGGTGATAATTGGGAACCTATACTTGAGAACAATCGGCTTCGACAAAGCCGTCAAGGCTTTCAAGAATGCGCCATCGCTATAGATGCTGATGTCGGGTGCGTGATTGACAATGAGAGACTGAAGAATCGACATGCTAGCTTTAGACATGGCAACATAAGTGCGTTTCTGCGAGCTCCGTTGATGCGACATGTCGTATTCTTCGACGAAGGCGAAAGAAATGAATTCGGCCGTCTGGGATATCAAAGCCGAGGGTGCCCCAGGAAGGTCGGTTCCAAGCATTTTTATCACCTCCAGTACTTGCCCCTGCAGAGGCGTGAGGTGATCGATATCAGCTATATACGATCCAGGGGTGGCCACCTGCATAACTTCTCGTAGCAGCGTCAACATGCGGCGGATGCGATCAACGGTAAGATCGACTTGGATAAGACGATATATATCACGGAGGGCACCGACGTAGGCAAGAAGGCAGTTCTGATTGTCTGTGGCCTTTCCAGTATTGCCACTTCTAGAAACTGGAACGCCGCGGGACCACAAGTCCCAGGCTAGATCGATAGTAGTCTTGTTGAAGTTCTGTTTTGTGCCGTTTTGACTTTGGGAAAGCATCTGGGTCAGAGCTTTGAAAGTTGCCGTGCTAATCTCGAGAACTTGAAAGTCGAGGAAAGCGGCAAAATGGCCCAGGAGCTGTTGCCAATAGGAATTAAAGGTAGGATGGGCAGTCAGTACATCCAGGTAGTTAGCCAGGAGGCTAGATATGCCATTCAACACTACCACAGCTGTGTCGTGCCAGTCATGTCGGACCTTCTCAACAATATCGGGATTGCCAACAACTTCGAGTTCTTTCTCGATGGAGGCAAGAAGTTTGAAGATGACGGATTTGATGCAGACTGACCACGCCTCGGGGCCAAGTCTATCCCCGTACGCATCAAATATTCGCAAAAGCGTTTGTATGGCACCTTGAAAGTTGTAAGCATGGAAACATCATTAATATCAAGAGACTTACTATTCCTCAGATCCAGTCTGTCGTCGGTGGTCACAGTAGTCAACCTCAATAACAGTAACATCCATAAAGCTGCATCTGAAGACGCGTCCTCTGCATTCGAAGCCTTCTCCACCAACGATACACCATTGGGATCATCAACAAGGCTATCATTGATCGGTAGCAACTTGCTTCTTCCGGACAAGAAATCAGAAAGGACCCAGAAGAACGTGACGGTCTAGCGGACAACTATTAGCACAGTAGATGATCTAGGCTGAATGGCAGCTTACCGTTAACGCAATGTTTAAATCATCATCCTGCGAACAGAATTTGTACAGGGTATCAACAAGAATTAAAAAGCATGATTTAGGGAGCGATCCTAGGAAATCGGAACAGATCAACTGTAGAGAGTTGAACGCAGACCTGATAAGCTTGCTAGATCGTGTTGTGAGGGGTTGACTGCCGCCTTCTTGTGCGGCATCATTACCGAATCTCCTTGGAATGAAAATACTACCAATGACCTCGAATGTGATCTCCCAGCCACTTAGAAGCGTGTCTCCACAATCATCGAGAAGGCTCTTCAAGCCTTCCAGTATGATCTTATGTATGTCGATATCGGTGGAGTGAGTTGCTACGGAAGCCGCACGGTCTTCCATTTGTAATGGCACCAGAGAATCTCGAAGAGCTTCCAGCAAGCGAAACTGAACTTTACTTCGGGTCTCGTCATCGAGACTAGCAGCAGCCTTGGCAGCGTCTAACGCGAGCTGCACGAGGATGCCGGCCGCCCGACTACGAATTTGTGCAGGCGTCGACGGAGAACTTAGTGTACTCGCGAGCTCAGATATGATTCGTGTCCAGCCCGAGACATCCGGCGGATAGCTTAAGAGTCTCTCAATGTTGATAGTAGCAATTTCGCCAATCTTCGCCAGAGTAAAGTGATCCTCTTGACTCGGGCCTGTAGGCGCTGTATTAGAAATACTGACGAGCCTCCGATGCTGCCCACTCGGAGTTCGGAGTCCCGGTAGCGACGGTGATAAAGAGGGTGATGATTGGGGCCGGCTCGATGGTTCAGAAGCGGTTTCGGATTGGCGATCTAGCAAACTACAAATGGCATCGACAACCTCTACAAAAGAGCCATTTGGGAAATCGACAGTGCTTTCAAAGAGTCTAGATGCGGCAGTTTCGACGGCTCTAATCTCGGTACTGAAGTTGGCCAACAGTGATGCAGCTTCGCTCTCAGCCCTTGGATCCGGGCCCTTCCCGGCCATCGGAGTCCGCCCGGGAGATTTTCCAGTCGAGAACAGAACAAAATCAGCTTGTTGCAACGTTTCCAGAACGATCGACCAAGAGGCGCTAAGTGTTGGTCCCAAAGCTATGCCCAGATTCAGGAGTGCTCGCAGACACAAGAGGTTTCGAGTATTAAGTGTTTGTGGTATGTTGTTAGCATCAAAAGATGCCTGCCGTTGCCTCTCACCAGCAGCACCAACGGGAGTTACCAGGTTGTCAACACTTAAGAGGCCCCTGGCATTACCTAGAATACTGTTTGGTGTCTCAACAGCGGGGCTAGGGTTAACCGGTTTAGACGGGCCGGTATTGAGGCAAGCAGTGAAGACATTGGGTGGCACAGCTGCTTTACCTAAGGTAGTGAGGAAGGCATCTCGTGGGGTAGCGAGGTGAAGTAGCCCTGCAACATGAGCGAATTTTTGGAAGGCTCGAACAAGGCCGTGGTAATATTCAGAATCAAGGGAAGCGTAGAGAAAGGTAGAACATGTCGCGAGGATAGCTGGCCAACACTCGTCGATGATGGCCGCGCATATCTTTACATCGGCATGGAGGGGATGGTCTTTAACAGCCAAGGGGTTGAGCGGGACTGGATTTTTCTTGAATGACCCAGATCGCTCGATGGCACTTATCGTAGCAGTCCTTTCTACGCCCATTTTCGGACCACTATTATCGTCTCCTTCATAAGGAGCAGGCGACTCCCTTCCTGTTTCCGGCTGCTTTGCGGTACGTTTGCGAGATCGATTATCGGGAGGAACGGTGAGTGGTAGAATAAACTTGGCCAACCCCTCGGACAACGAAGTAATACAAGACAAAGTCAGTGCATAGATGTACGATTCGGGGATCGGTGGTGGTTCAGTCTTATCGAGCTGGTCAATGCAAGCAACTCTGACGGTACTCCATTGAGAGCTGATCCCAGTATTATGTCCCTCGTTGACAGAACCGCTGATAATCCCAGTGACCCCGCTAGCTTCTAGCATTGCCTGATCTGACGAGCCTCCCATATTCGCATAGGGGTTGGCAACAGGAATAGTGGACTGATGGCCGAGACCGATCACCACAGGCTTTTCCGTACTAACACGAACGAACGTGGCAGTAAGGCTCTTCAAGATGTCCTTCTCTCCCTCCTTGGAGTCGTAAAAGGCGAATATGCGTCTGAGAAGAGGGGGCTCGGAGAATATTCCTCGGAATACCTCCATGCATAAGGCTCTCCTCCAGGCGGATCCGTCTTGGTCCAGCAATTGAGTAAGGGTGTCGAGGGCTTCGCCGCCCTCTGATGGCAAAACGTCTAGGTGCTTCCTGAGCAAAGTGTATAAGATACGTACAAGCCGGACGGAAATGGCGAAATTCGGCTTCGCAGATAAAGCGCCAATGACAAAGGGCATCACCCTCGCACGGAGAATATGGGCCTGCTCTGGGTGATTTGACTTGATAAAAATGACTGCATGTTGGCTGAGGACTGATTCTATCAACTCCAAGCCAAATGTCTGAGGAAGGCCAGTGAATCGAAGATATTCCGGTCGTTGATTTTCTGTCATCAGACAAATATCCTTGAATATGCGGTATGCATCCATAGATGCCGGACGAAGCTGAACATGACCATCCCCAGTAGGGGCTTCTCCAACGAAATTTCCATCAGGTGCTGATTCTAGAAATGAATTAGTTTCCGGGCTTAGGCATGGATAGATCCAGGCCAAACTCACTATCCTCAGCAGTCACTTTTTCAAAAACAGTCATAACAAGCTGCTGAAGAGTAGCAGCGGACGTATTGTTGACGATTCCATTTTTGGTTGTCTGTAGGATGAAACAAATATTCAACGCGGTGACTAGTAAATCTCCTTGGATCTCTTTAGAATAGTTCTGAAGTAAGGTGGGCAGAGCCTGAAGAATCTTCAGTTGGACATCTAGCCCGGAAGAGGTGGCTTCGCGCAAGGCCTCTAAGACGGGGCTCAGCTTGGAGCGCGGGAGGGCGGTAACAAGGGTGAGGCGTGATAGGCAGACAATGGCTATTCCGGTAAATTTGGCATTCCTTGTGCCGCATGCAATGACAAATGGGTTCACGAAGTTCACCTTCTGTGAGAGTTCTGGTTTATCCTATGAGCAATCTTGTCACGGTGACTAGGCAATCTAGAGTAGGAGCTTACCGGCAGCAAGCTGTGCTTCGTTTGCAGCACGAATGCTCTTGAGCTCTTCCAGAGACTTCTCTGCTGCCTGAGTAGTGAGTTAGCCTAGCAAATGAATGTAGTAAATATGCACATGCCTGCCTGAGATCATTGTGCTTCCGTTTGCTCTCCTGTATGAGATTGGCTAGCTCGGTAGAGAGGAGCTGGGTGGTCATCTTGGCCAATCAGCTTGAGTAGAATCCATCTGAGGAGCACAATTTAGGGTTCGAAATGGACGGAGAAGGAAATGTCTAGTTTTTGGAGGCATCGAATAAAAGAAGGGTGTCAACTAGGCTGGTGAGAAGCGATGCTCATGTTTTCATGTTCTCATTGAAAGTCTTAAGACGGTTGAGCTTCTTGCCAGATTCGTCACGACAGGTTGCCGTTTGCCGCTAAATTGGCCATGACTAAGCAAGCAAGCCACACAAGCCTAAGCCACAAATAGAGGTACAGTTTCCACCCGCACTGCCTACATGTATTGCGCGTGCAAGTAGGTACCATCCAGGTACTCAAATATTTGTAGCATATGAAGGTAGGTACATGTATTGAATATAATATGCTGTTAAAGACCTTTCATACTCACTAAATCTTTGATTTCTTCCACTCTTGGACGGGACAGAAATTAAGAAAAACCGAGAATGGATTATTCCCGCAATGAAAGCCGAGAGCTTGGAATGTTAGGTATGATACGCCAGTTGGTAGAGATAGCAGGCAGAGTTGAACAACGATTGGATACCGTGGAACGTACTATTCACGCGCTCCTGAACCGTACAGCGAGATTACAGAATTTCCAAAGGCTCTCAGGCAATCCCGCAGCTATTCTTCTCCCACTTCGGAACCCCCAGACAGGATCATCCATACCGAACTGTCCCACTACCATCAACCAAATAAGGAACCTACCGGCAGACAGGGCAACTGAAATCCTTCACATTCTCCAAGTTCCTGTGCCTAGTTCCTTACGGGACAAAATAAAAGAAGTTCTGTATTACTTTACAGGAAGAGAATATCACTTGTAGTTCTCCGATTCTCACATTTGCACCCTATCAAAGCACCTTACCGACATAACCCTTGTAACTAATACCTGTGCAAGTTGGAAAATCTAGAACCATCAAGGTACATCCATGGTACCCCCATGCAGCACTGGTGGAAGTTGGCGAAAGGACTATGGTCCATATGACCAAAACCGCCAAAGCGACAAAACCTTGGACATGTAGCTTGTGCGACAGTGTATTTATGGGTACACTATCCTACGCACTGTACGTGGAAGGTGATTTTTAATTAAAATTATAATAATATATTAATAAATTATTTAAAATTTATTATTTAATATATTTATATATATATAATTATAAATTAAAAA